>NW_024121167.1:312099-481308 GCF_016745375.1 Pimephales promelas | reverse complement strand
GCCTGTTTAAGTCTCTGGAACACTTGGCTTAGTCGCTGCAGCATCTCGGGCACATCCTTGGCCAGCACGATGATGTCGTCCAGGTAGACGAGGCAGGTCTCCCACTGCAGGCCAGCAAGGACACGGTCCATAAGACGTTGGAACGTCGCCGGCGCGTTACATAACCCGAACGGCATAACGTTCCATTCAAATAGTCCGTTACGGGTGCAAAAGGCAGCTGCGCGGCGGGCCCTTGGTGTTAGCTCAACTTGCCAGTAACCTGCAGCAAGATCCAGGGTACTGAACCATTTGGCAGTGGCGAGGGTGTCCAGCGTATCTTGGATGCGAGGTAATGGATACGCGTCAGTGATGGTGAGGTGTGTTGAGAGCCCTATAGTCTATACAAAGGCGATAGGTGCCATCCTTTTTACGCACCATAACGATCGCGAGGCCCAACTGCTGTGGCTGCGTGTGGCAATGGCGCTCTGAAGGCCTCACTGATCTGCTGTTCCGCGCTTCGCTGTTTTTCCCCAGCCATTCGACGAGGAGACTGCTTCACTGGAGGTCCCGGCCGGGTTATGATGTCATGCTGCACAAGACTGGTCCGGCCCAGATCACCAGGTCCCTTGGAAAAGACACTTTCATAGGCACACAACAGATTCGATAATTCAAGCCTTTCCCTGCCATTAAGACCCGTGGAACTCTGGGCATAGAGCTCCTGGAGGTGCTCTGGGACTGCAGGGGGGCTGACTGGAAAGTCTGCCGCGATGGGGACACTGGACGGAGACAGGGCTTCCGCTGGCTGGAGGAGGCCTGCAATGGCACCTTCTTTAATAGTCACAGCCTTGTTGCCAGGATTAAAAAAACGTAATGGAATGATGTTGGTGGCCTGTGCGTTGACTAGGGCTCTGGCAATGAGTACTCTGTGCTTTTCAACAAAGCCTTTAGTGGGGCTAAGCATCATGTCTCCCTGAGCTTCTCTGCAAAAATACACATTGCCCTTGGCTAAGTACTCTTGTCCCGCTTCAACCACCACAGTTCTGGCTACTCTTACAGCGTGTGACTTCGGAACAGTCTCTGGGTGGAAGTAGGGCACTTCTTCTCCGAACAGAATTATGCGGTGCTTACCGAAATCCAGGCGGGCCTCAGCTTGGGTGAGGAAAGGATGGCCAAGCAGCACTTCATTGCCCTCTATGTCCGCTACTAGGAAGTCTACTTCAACTTGACGGTTGTTAATACTGACTGGTACCTTGGCCTCACCAAGCACTGGCACTTCTCCTGGCCCCACCCCGAGCAAAGTCTCTACAATGGATGACTGGAGTGGTGGTCTCACGTCTTGGTGAATGGCGTTATATTGGTGAAGGGGCAGCACGCTCCTCCGCGCTCCACTGTCCAGGACTGCACATACCTCCAGCTCAGATATGCGCATGTGAATGTTCATTTCACGACTCTGGCTTTTAAGGTGGAACACGGTGGTCAACGGGCTTTCTTTGGCGGCTTTTGAAAAGAAAGTCTCTGTGTTTCTTTGCGGGGACGAGCACTGGCTTTGTTTGTGACCCCCAACCATTACAGTTATAGCAGCGAATGTCACCCCTATTAAAGTTCTTGTGCTGCTTTAGTGCTTTTGCAGGTGTGCGTGGGACAAAGTGATTGGGGAATGGGCTAACCGCAGAGGAGGTAGTGGTAATTACAGTCTCATTTTTGTCCCTTTCTCTGACAACAGCGGCACGGGGTCTGCGTTCAATGAAGTTGCGTGCCCCTGGCTGCATAATGCTGGTGACATAAGAAGCAGCTCGCTTGGTAGTGTCATGACGGTGGGCTATCTCGTAAGCTTTAGCTAGTGTAGCTGGACGTTGTTCTAAAAGTCTCTGGACTAGCTCAGCATCACCCAGGCCGTTTGTGAAAACTTCAACTGCTATAGCGTCTTGCTCAGCCTCTTGCCAATCACCGTAAGCTATTGAAACTTTTTCATAAATGTCATCTCTAAACACATGAAGAGCTTCACCAGATTTACGCACTCTTTGCCTCAGCTCTACTGCTACAACCGCTGCATGATCTGAAGAAGGGCCATAAGCAGTTTCGAGTTCCTCCAGCAGGCGGCGGTAGTCCCATTTGAATGAACGAGGATTTCTATGGACGATGGCACCCGCAGCCCCGGTGAGGCAGAATTTCAGCTGAATGGCCATTGTTTTGACTGACCAGTGATTTGCCTCGGCGCAACTCTCAAACCTGTGCAGAAACTCTCGCCACGGTGTGCTGCCGTCGTATTGGCCAGGACGCAGAGTGGGGACTCTCTCTTTGGAGTTATAATCCTCATCACTGTCCGACAGAGGAGGCTGCCAGGCCGCAGAGTGGCTCTTATGTTTTGGAGATGAGGGGCTGGGCCGGCCCAATGGGAAATGTCCATGTTTTACAGTCATATCTGGATTAATAGAAGAATAGGGCATGGGAAATGTACTGGCTTCAGGTTTGGATATAGCTGGTGTGCTGTGTACAAAATTTCCCATGTGAACATTAGCAAAGGGATTTGTGACTTCGTAGTTCCCCTTAAATGGCATTTCTGGAGCGGGATATGTGAGAATGTGCATATCTGGACTTTTCACGGGGCCTTGGCTTTGACTATTGCCTCTACAAAAAGGATTTGTGGGCGAAAGATGGGCGGGGCTGTCGAACGGCGCGAACAGATCTTCTCCATTAGCAAGTGTAATAGTGCAACTTTCATCACACAGGAATGGGTTATAATGTTCACATTTTCCTTCAGCCTTACATTCGTGAGCTTTCACAGTACCTTCATTGTTGTCCTCAGCATTAGTTAACGACATGAACGGGTTTGAATATGTGGTATCATGTCCGTAAACATCGGAGAGATAGCGCGCGGCCGCCATATTAATTAGTTCAGCCACGCAGCTTCAACAGTGCTCTTAACGGTCACTCTTTATTGTCCTTTTTGATGCTCACCAGTCTCTTATAGCAACGTGAAGGTCCCTTCGTGGTCGCCAGTGTTAACCATTCCTGCTTCTGTCTCCTAATCCTGATTGGAAGACACAGGGGAGATTCATCTTCTCCAGGGCCGGAACTTCTCTTCCCGGGGTTAACCCCCAAAACTTCACAATTCACGCTGTGTAGGGTGTTGGTAGCATAAAGAAAACAAAGAGGCCGTCTTGCCGAAGACCTTAGGTGCTTTATTTTACTGGCTGCACTGAAATACACTGCACATAACTAACTATCTGCACCGATCACCGCATCACTCTCTCGCACACACTCTTCCCCGCTCCTTCACGCGCGGGAGTCCAAAGGTGAAAGTAAAAGGGGCGCGCCTCGGACATGCGCACTCTCTCAATCTCATTCACACACACACTGAGCTATGATGAACTAAACACATAGGAGACACATCCCACAACACTACCCTACTATTTTCTTTTTTATTCGGGTGGGTCATGACCCAGCGTTTGAAAACCTGTGGGCAAGGAGGAGTTCGCAAAAATTCAACTCGGCTTGAGCTAATCAGAGGGGAAAGGGTTTTGCTTCTAGGGCTTACAGTTAAAAAGTTATCATCATAAACGCAAGTTCAAATTTGAACAGTTAGAGGGATTGAGTCTCCAAAATTGCCATGATTAATGTTGAGAATGATCGCTATGTGTGCCACATTTCATAACTTTTCTGAGAGCGGTTTTACGGGCTGCAAATGCCATAGACTCCCATGGTGGGGAAAATAACAGGAAGATGAAGAAGAAGAACAACAACAACAAGAAGAAGAACATCCAGTATATTAAGACATAAATAAAACTATGATTAGATAAAAACAAAACAAAAATTGTTGCAGCTCAGGAGGGTGTTTTTGGCAGGGGGGGGGGGGGGTATATTTTGACAGAAATGATTTAATGTTCACAAAAAATATTCCTGACATAAAACAGGGAAATCTGCCCTATTAATTCTGAATAATAATGATTTAGAAAATGTCATATCTATAGCAATCATCGACAACTGCGACTGCTCCATCCTCCCTAGCGCTGAGAAGAGTAACAGATACCACATGACCACGGCGCTCTTCGCGCGTTCATGTGCCGTTTCAGCCACCGGTCTAGATGATCGTTTGTTCCTGAATAATGACTCAAGTTTAACATCCATTTAACCGAAATGCACAGTGACATCGTCTGTGAAAACGTCAGGGCACCAACGTTTCTTCTAGCCCACCGTGTTTCTATCTGTTTCTCAGTCAGGACAGGAGGGGCGTAGGAAGGGAACGCTTTGTAAAGTGAACGCTACGCTGCGTTCAGACATGCGCAGTCAGGAATGACATTGCAGAACGGGCGTGGTTTGAATGTCATCTAAAAATCCCGTTTAATAACAACAGCCTAACCTAAGTAAACCGTTCAATTGTCAACAACAAGCTCAAGTAATAGGTGATAAATTACAATAAAGCTGTACGATAAACACTACGCGAGTGACAGCGGCGGACCGAGCATGTCTGTTCACGGTACAAGTGCATCTCTTTACAACGATAATACACTTTGAACGCTTTAAATGTGACTGACTCAGAACGATATAAAACGGTGTGGTTTTGTCTATCGCTTTATGGTGTTTTGCTGGCTCTAAAAAAAGAAAGAGGCTTCTTATTCAGCGTTTATTCAACACACCGTTCTTCGTTTACTGCGAAATGAACGGAGAACGGAAGTGACAAACATCAGCTGTTTTTAGCGTTCGGAACGCTTTGTAATGTCCGTTTTAACACCAAATACCTCTTAGAAATGGTATTAACGTGGTACTTAAAGATATTTCAACTACGTTTCACGTTAAAAACCAAGTCTTTTCGATTCTATTGTAGTTTTGTGATGCTACCATCGAAGTACAGTAATCAGATGGTGATAACAAGATTTACTATGAAACCAAATGATTTCTATATTAATACCATGTTAATTTACTCCAGAATACTTCAAAAATAACAAGGCACTTACTGTGTTTATGTTCAATAATAAAAGGTGCCTTAAAGAATAATAAGGTACAACCATGGTAACTTAAGTTGGTGTAAAAATGGAGTTAGTATTGTTGTAACTCCATCCAGGCACTTCATTCATAATAATTCATAACATAAAGTCACTTGGATAACTTTTCCCCCACAGAACACAGAAAGTTTCTTGAAAGAAGTCTCTTATACTCACCAATACTGCAGTAATGTTGTAAAATGTTATTACAATTTAAAATGACAGTTTTCTATTGTAATATATTGTAAAATACAATTTATTCCTGTGAAGCAAAGATGCATTTTCAGTCTCACATGATTCATTCTAATACGCTTATTTACTGCTCAAGAAACACATCATTATGACAACGGCAGTGTATCATCTGACACTCAAATAAAAGGAAGTCTAACCTCTCATTTGTTTGTAATTAGCACAACTTCACAAGCATTTTTAAGTAACTACGACTTTGGCGCAGTGAAATAATCCACACTCACCCATGTTCTGTACCTCCAGTGAACAGGGGGAGAAGTGTGTTGTGCAGTTTGCAGGACGAGGATGGTCCGGAGAGCATGGACAGCGACGGGATGGCAGTGAGGGCGAGATCCAGAGGCCCCAGTCCCCTCAGTGACAGTATGGTAGAGTATCACAATGCACACTTTCAGACTTTTTGGAGAGGAGAATACAACAGGACTGCTCAGGATGGAAAGTTAACCATCTGTGGCAGTTCCTTGTTTTCTTTTTTAAAAGCATAGTTCACTTTGAAATTAATTTTTGGTATGTTTTATCTTACCTCAAGTGCTTCCAAGATGTAGGTGTCTTTGTTTCCGCAGTAGTTTCAATTTTTATATTTTTAGGTTAAACCGTTGTTGTCTGTCAGTCAGTCATATAATGGAGGTCTATGGTCACCACCTCAAAGAGCATGCACAGAGAAGTCCAAATTAAACGTGATTTAATGACTCGTGAATTTAAGTACACATTGATGGCCTAAGACACAAAACGAGCGGTTTGTGTGAGAAAACGAACAGTATTTATATCGTTTTTACCTCTTGTTACCACAGCCACAAAGCGCCCGCGCCTTCAGATCACTTGGACGTGGCTGTGGTTACAAGAGGTAAAAACGATATAAATACTGTTCGTTTTCTCACACAAACCGCTCGTTTCGTGTCTTAGGCCATCAATGTGTACTTACATTCACGAGTCATTAAATCATGTTTAATTTGGACTTCTCTGTGCTGCTCTTTGAGGTGGTGACCATAGACTTCCATTATATGACTGACAGACAACAACGGTTTGACCTAAAAATATCAAAATTGAAACTACTGTGGAAACAAAGACACCTACATCTTGGATGCACTTGAGGTAAGATAAAACATACCAAAAATTAATTTCAAAGTGAACTATCCCTTTAAACTCCAATAACAGGCAAGAATATGTGTAATATGTGGATTCATGTCTATTGGTCATTTGATGGAGCAAATGCAGACGTGAAACAGTCCTATCCTGTCATGTGTTCTGCTAGGTGTCCGAGGCGGATGATGAAGGTCTCATCAATGAAATCACACATGAAATACCATGTTATTCGCATGAGGTGATGGCTGTTTACGAACATACGTCATTCCTGTAATAAATAATAGCTTCAATTAGTTGCCTAACTTTTCTCTCAATACCTTTTTTGTTGTTGTTGTGCATGAAGGCAGAGAGCGTCATTTCGCCTGAGATATATGGAGCTGATTTGCAAAGAACTCTGGGAGAGATTCTGGCATACTGTCAGGTACTGATGAGGCATCGCTAAGCCCCGCCCAGAGCTCAGCGAAGGCTCAATTCTGCTTCTTGTCTTGCTTTTGTACTGCAGATTTAACAAAGATTGTTAAACGTTGAGTTGTGTTTTGAAAGGCTGTCTGACGTTCAGGTGTCTTTGTGCAGGTCACATATGGAGCCATTCTGAAACTCGATGAGAAGTTCGAGATGCTCCAGGCGAAAGTAGCGAGCATCCAGAATCCAGCTGTCCTCTCTCAGGTAGACATAACACACCGTATTTGTACATCACAAATATAAATATTGAGTGTCTTACAGTAACAGCTATAACATAGACTGTAATAAAATATGGACGCTGTGTCCGTGAAGTCACCCGAAGGTTTCTGAAGAGCGTTTTTGAAGCCTAAAGTGGGCGGGGCCGGCCGGACGGGGAGGTTGCCGCTTGAGCTATAGCCCCGCCCCAAAAAAGCCACTGTGTGGATTTAAATTTGGAGTCTATGATTGGGTCATTATTGCAGTGATTATTATGTTTATAGCATGTTATATCACCACAACACACGGTGATTAAAAACAAACTTTTAAACTAATTATTCAAAAATTGCACTGAATTATAGCACTTTTGATATATATATATATACGTGCCGCGGTATACACTACCGGTCAAAAGCTTTAGATCGGTAAGATTTTTTTATGTTTTTAAAAGAAGTCTCTTCTGCTCACCAAGGCTGCAATTATTTGATAAAAAAATACAAAAAAAAACAGTAATATTGTGAAATATTATTACAATTTAAAACAGCGGTTTTCTATGTGAATATATAGTGAAGTGTAATTTATTCCTGTGTTCAAAGCATCATTACTCCAGTCTTCAGTGTCACATGATCCTACAGACATTATTATAATATGATGCTCAAGAAACATTTATGATTACTATCCATGTTGAAAACAGTTTTTTACATTTTTATTTCAGGATTCTTTGAGAAAGTTCAAAAGAACAGAATTGATCTGAAATGGAAAGCTTTTGTAACATTAATCACTACCATTCAAAAGTTTGGGGTCAGTAAGAATTTATTTTTATTTTTTTGGGGGGGAAAGAAATTAGAAAATACTTTTATTAATCAAGGATGAGTTAAATTGATCAAAAGTTACAGTAAAGACATTTATAATGTTAGAAAAGATTATATTTTAAATAAATGCTGTTCTTTTGAACTTTCTATTCATCAGAGAATTTTTTTGGGAAAAAATGGTACACGACTGTTTTCAACATTGAAAATAATAAGTTGTGTTTTTTGAGCATAAAATCAGCATATTAGAATGATTTCTGAAGGATCATGTGACACTGAAAACTGATGTGTAATCAGCAACAGTAATGATGTTGAAAATTCAGCTTTCAAATTACATTTTAAAATATATTAAAATAGAAAACAATCATTTTAAATTGTCATAATATTTCACAATATTACTGTTTGTCATTTTTTTTTCATCAAAAGCAGCCTTGGTGAGCAGAAGAGACTTCATTTAAAAACATAAAAAAAAATCTCACTGATCTAAAACTTTTGACCGGTAGTATATATATATAATAATTGTAATAATGTGGACGATAATCAACAGCTCTGTATTTTCACATTCATCTTTGTCAAAATAAATCAAATAATCTGTTAGTTTTAATAATAAAAGAGAGATCCATGTGCAGTCGTGACTGTAAATGAACTTTCTCCCTGTCGTGTTAGAGGACACATTTGTCGTCCAGATACAGAGAGCGCTGCCAGGCCAAGTCTGAGGCGCGGATGCCCCGTCTCGTTCACATCTCCTCCACGTCTCCGCTTCCGTCTGTGGAGAGCTGGAAACCCCCTGCGCTCTCCCCCGGCCCAGAGGTGCCCAGCCCTCCACGACTCCTCGTCCAGAACCCGGCGCCGACCCACGACACACCAGAGCCTCTCGGCACGGAGAAGACGAGTCCAGCGCCGCCACAGCCGGAGCGAGGCAAGAGTCCTGCTGAAATCAGCCCAGCGTCAACTACAGACCTGTACAAGACCAGTACGTGGAAAAATGTCTAAAAGGTCTTTGTTTCAGAGAATATTTAAATGCCCCTATAGACCTTATTCAGAGCAGCGCCATGACAGGTCTGAAAGTGAGGCTGTGAGGGATAGACTTACCGTGTTTCCAATGGCATCCGCTGTAAAAAGCTGAATAAAGCGGCTAGATTACTTACAATTTTCCACAGCTTACATTGTCCGGAGTTTTTTGTCAACTGACATTTCTTGGAAAGATATTTTTCCAGTGTTTCATAAGCAGAACAATCCGAAAACACATTAAATAACAGTACAGCCCATTGAAGAGATGCATGTCTATCCCTCACAGCCTCGCTTTCATTCTCATTAAAAATCAAAGATGGCGCTGCCGTGAATACGGCGTATTATGCTTTTCTCATGTAGTGTGTTATATAGCTGTTTTTAAATGTAAAAGGTCTGCAAAATTTCAAAGGACATGATAAATGGACATAAAATAAACGATTCCGAACTGCCTAAAATCAGCCATCTGTAATTACAATCTAGGTTTGTAACTACTTCGCATAATGGCAGCTAAGGGTTTTCAATAGGTGTTTTTGGCCTTAGATGCATGTAAACCATTGTCGGACACTAAAACAAAATTAGGAACCTTAAAAGTAGCACAATACGGGCACTTTAGGTGTAAATAAAGTGTTTTTAAAGTGGCGTTTGAACCTGACTAAATTGAATGACTTAAAGGCACACTATGCAGGAATTCTGCTTTTGTCAAACAGCGCCCCCTAGAGTCACTGTGCCGTACTTGTGTTTAACGTTACTGTCACTGCGCTCACAGCCTGATACCCCGTTTGAAGCTGTTATATTAAGGTAAATATCTTGCATAGTGTGCATTTCTTGCATTAAATAAGAGATCTAGCGCTAATATATAAAATATAAATATAAAATGTGTGTTTGAACTCGTGTCCGCTGCTATCAGTGTCATGGATTCATTGTGTCTCTTGCAGTCTTCACTCGGAGACTCTCTATTCATTCCAGTGAAATCACTAAATAAAATGCACACAAACGTGTCCCTGCTTGATATAGACTGTAACACTGATGGACATATTCAGTTTTAATGAGAGAGAACCTGTAACGTCTGACACGCTTGGCAAAAGATCTCCCATTTAAGAGCTCAAACAAATCTTGCGGATCGATGCATTGATTTACGGGTTGAGCAGAGAGGCTCATTCTCTTCTCCTAGTCTCTTCTTGACCTCATTTTCTTTGCTTTTTACATCGTCGAGTAATGCGCGCAAGTGTCTCCGTGCCTCATGTGTTGTTGATGTGTGTGACGTCGTCGCCGTAAAGCAAGTCGTGATTTTCCGCGAGATTTGTCAAGGGCGCTCCTCTCAAACTTGCATTGCTGTTTTTTCCAGCGGCGCGCGTTTGTTTACCACCGAAGTGACTTTGAAGCGTTTATAATAAGGTACAATTCTTGCACAGTGTGCCTTTAACGCTGCCTGTGTCTGCTTGTGCTCCTGTAGGTTGTCTGGGTGGCTCCGATAGGAAGGTGTTCCTGTCAAACTCTATCCTACAGAGGGCTGGTAAAATGGCACGTCCGGGTGCGGCGGTGCGGTACCTCACACGAAACGTGTTCACAGTGGAGGAACTTTCTCAAAGCAGCACAAATGGAAACCCAACCAGACGCCTAAAGAGACTCGACCCAAACAAGATCAATGCCATCAGAGGTGCGCGGATCTACAGCTCATGCATGACCTTCTCTGTGCAGTGTTAATTCCAAACTGTAATACATTATAGATGACTTGTTACTGTTATTTAACCCTTGTGCATCAATTAAAAAAAGTTACACATGGGTAAAAAGAATGTCCATGTTAAAAAACTGTCATAAAAATGTGACGCTTCGGACCGACTTAAAGGGTTAGTTCACCCAAAAATGAAAATTAAGTCATTAATTACTCACCCCCATGCTGTACCAACCCCGTAAGACCTTCGTTCGTCTTCGGAACACAAATGAAGATATTTTTGATTAAATTTGAGAGCTGTATAACTACCACATAGACTGCCTAAGGGACTGGCTCTTGACGGCCCAGAAAGTCAATGAAGAAAATGTTTAAATATCCCAAGTGGCTACCGTGGCTCAACTATATGTTTATCAAGCGACGCGAATACTTTTTGTGCGAAAAAACAAACAAAAATAACGAGTTTATTCGACTATTTCTTTTCTTCCTTGTAGGCCAGAACGAGACTTCCTTATAGATTTCCACGACGCATGCGCGAGAATTGCGATCTAAGCTGGAGTAAGCAGATCGCAAATCTCGCGCATGCGTCGTGGAAATCTAAGGAATTCTCGTTCTGGCCTACAAGGAAGAAAAGAAATAGTCGAATAAACTCGTTATTTTTGTTTGTTTTTTCGCACAAAAAGTATTCGCGTCGCTTGATAAATTTATTATAAAAAAGTTTTATAGTTTTTTATAGTTTTATAAATCAGGTTTAACTCTAAACTGCAATAAAATCAAAGCCATAAATCTAAATAGGTTGTGTTCCAAATTTGAGGATGATATCTCAAAAAATGAGCTTTGGGTAACAGTTTGTTTGGGCGTAGTAACATATTTTTGCCCATTGGGTGGCAGCAAAACCCCACTGGAGCTCACAGTGATTGGATTTGAATTTGCAGTTTTTCTCTCTCAGTATTACAAACACACACATGCGCACACACACACACATACTAACCACACTCTGAAATCCATACCAACACACCCACACAAATATCGTTGCATAATTTATCCAGTTGGCTCTATAATATGCCGAACCAGAAAACAGGAATAAAGCGATATTTGTTTTATAGGCCAAACTTAAAAAAAATGGCACCATCTGCTAAAAAAAATAGTAAAAAATAAAATTTTGAAGCCTTGCCATCAGAATGAAAGCCTCTTAACAAAGATTACATTATTTTATAGTTAACTGAACCGGGGATTAAAACTTGCAAATTGTTTTAATGGGTTTCAATGGGGACATTTTTGTCCAAAAGGCACTGAGAGGGAGTATTTTTTTGTACCTAATGCAAAAAATATTTTTTTAAGAAAATGACGATGAAATAGTAAAATTCCAATAAAAATACACACCTGTGCCAATTTTTTTGCAGTTAGCTTTAACACAGGCAAAGTGATCAAAAAAACAAAACTGAAAAGGACAAAAATGTCCATCAGGATGCACACGGGTTAAAAGTAATTCTTTACCTTACGATATTTTACTGTCTCAGAATTGTAATGCGTTACATTACTCATGTATTACTTTTGAGTTACTTTCACCCAAATAACAACAGGAGTAGAACTTAACATAGTAAAATGTCCTTACCTCTGACAAACTCGAAGTAATGCGCATACGTCCATCTCGCGAATGTCTTGTCTTCTTCTGCCATCTTCACCCATTAGCCGCGCAGAGGCCGAGATCATGCGTCGCGATGCCCCTGTAAACCCGCCCTAAACACGCCTTCACTGGACTGGTACACAACACAAAGGTACACCAGCAAGAGGGACATAAATCGCTATACAAATATATCAGACGCTGCCATTCAGTCTTTATTTGCAAACTTGGACACCACACGCGGCTATGACTGACCACGAACAGGTAATAACATTTTTAATCCATTGTGTCTCGTGGTCTTACTGTTTTTTTTTTTTATTTAACAATTACATTTTGGGCTAAACGCAAGCGTGTTGTGTTGTACTCTAAACGTGTTGTGACGCAAGCGTTACTGAACAAGTACCGAGTAAAATATTACTGAAAGTTGATTAGTAATGCCTTACACTACTGCATTACAGCAAAAAGTAATAAGTAATTGTAATGCAGTACTCCCAACACTGGTTGCTAAAGCCGGCTCAAAAAGTTGTGAAATGTCGCTAGATGACGTTATTTGCTAATTGTTGGCCATTTACTTACTAACCATTTAGGCCATTTTTTTTCTCTCCTAATCTGTGCTCACACACTGTATTTTAATATAAAATATAGCCAAGTGTCCAATGAAGTCGTTCTCATTTGCATATTTATGTAACAAATATTATATAGTGACTAAAAAGTTAGTTAGCTAGATTTGTTGCTAGGTGCTTTTAGAAAGAAGACTATTTAGCAGTGGGGTCTGCTAATTCGCTACTGTCTCTGTGTGATGTCTTCTTTAAATTACATTTAAATCATGGACTTAAATTTCAAACATATTAAAGGCACACTATGTAACTTTTCGCCACTAGAGGTCGTTTACTCGTAACAAAGGCGTAGCTTTAAGCATTTAAATTATGTATTTTTTACGTATTTATGGGTGCTGCTAGATTTAAAGGGGAGCATGATGAAAAAAGTTTGAGAGCCACTGGGATATATTGGGAGCGTTATACTTTGCTTTAGATTAAAAAATAAACAAAAAAAATACACAAATATAATTTAAGTACATAAAGCTGTAATTTGTGTTTCGTTAGCGGCTGGGGGTGACCTTTGAACTCTAAAAACCTTTTTGCTCATGCAGAACGAAACAATTCACTTATAATTCCTAATTTTAGACAAATAACAAATATTATAGTTTGAATACAAGTTTAAAAACGGTGTTATTAGGAAATTAAACTTATCATTAAATCAGGCGATACCACCAAAAAGAAAGAAAGAGGACCATCAGGCCTTACGAAAAACAAATAGGCAAGACACCTCGCTGTAACATCGTCATGCATTCACCATTCTCACCATCACCAGATGGGGTCGGTTTCACATCTCGCCAAACGAAATTCGTTTCAAACTCAAATGCGATGTGTAGTAATCGAGTATCGATTGGAACCGAGACTAACTTTTCGTTTTTCCCGGAATCGTTCAAAAGTTAAAATTTCAATTCCTAGTTTCGATATTCACAGTCCGCCGAGCGGAAGAAGAAATCGCTGAACAACATCAACGAAGAAGCGTCTACCGGAAGTGTTGGCATAACCACGCGAGTCGAACATGAGTAGCTTACGTCGGCGGTCCAAAGTGTGGCTTCACTTTTCTAAAAATAACGAAATCTCGGCAAAATGCAAAATTTGTGACAAGTATTTGTGACAGAAGGAGTATTTCCTTCAGAAAGACCGTTGGTTAGCAAGGTTAGCTAAACTTTTTTGACCCTGCCTCTTAAAAGAATCGAAATCGAGAATCGTTAGGAACCGGAATCGAAACAAGGAATCGGAATCAGAATCGTTCAAATTCAAACGATACCCAACCCTAGCGATATGTACAGTGTGAAGATTATTAGCGACACTCTAACGTAACAGCAAAGCTAATGTTTTATGCTTGTTTTGGTTCAAACTAAACCGTTAACGTTTCAATCATTATATAAACTAGCTAAATCGCTGGCTATCATTAGATAAAGTCTAGCCAATTCAACATTACTTGTGTAAGCGGTGTATGTCCGTAGCGTTGTGTCCCGCGGGGGGCGTGTTGGGGGCGGGGCTTGGGTAGACCATATAATCAGATATCGCGATATTTTTAAAGGCGATTAACGATAAAATATTTTTAATACTAGCTTGATGACGCCTTGTTTTCGCTGAATCATGGGAGTTGTTGTCTTCACCTCTACAGCCGGTGGAGAATACGACGGGACTCGGCCAGAAATCATATTCATAGATGAGCGGTAATGTATTTATTAGCCGCTGGAGCGACCGCTAATGAGAGACGAGCACGACACTCGGTTTCTATGATCCGATTCTCCTGGTCATGCGTATGAGGGGGAACACTGCGCTGGTTTATCATCATAGTAGATACATCTGAGTGTGTGGAAACAGGCAGTTACTGTACAAGACACATCTATAGGTCTAGATCTATACTAGTACTCGCCGTAAATCAAGAAAACCAGATTTAAACAAAACGTTTTCTGTCAATGAATGTATACAAACAGTTGCTCACCTGTCTAATAAGACACATCATATATTAAAGCATCTTTGCCGTTTCCATGGTTTCCACGGTTCCTCCGGAAACGCAGGGTAACGCGGGTATGATGTCATTGATAGGCGACGTCCGTGTCCTGGTTATTTCTCTGGATTTAAACATTATTAGGAACATTTGGCATAATATACACAAATCAACATATATATCATTGTTCAAGTGGACATTTTAATCCACAAATCTGTCAGATTTACATGCCTTGCTCAGGATGAAGGTTTTAACAGTGTTGTGTATTTCCACAGAGTGGGCGGTGAAGAGATACCCAAAATTTGATCTTCGAGAGAGGGGCAAAGACTGGAAAGTGTGTCTGTCTGTAATAAACTCAATGGCCCGCTACTATCGGTTCATGGATAAGACACGGAAGGTGAGGATGACCGTAACTCTTCTTCTCTAACTAACACTGACGTCAGCCTTTTAAACACTGATTGAGCGATTACACGAGACTGGAGTATTCTCAATTAGTTGTACTGAATCTAAAATATTTTAGATTAAACCCCTTAGCTGTCACCCCTCTTTTTGAGAATGGGGGTTAAAATGCACTATTCAAACTTAAATGGTTGTAATTTAAGAATGCTTTGGAATATACCCAAGTTTGGTCTTGTTTTAAAGAAAACACTCAGCAGATTATTGCTAAAGTGAAAACACTTCAAAAAATGAAAGTATGAAAAAGTTATGGAAGTTTTAATTCACAGTAAGTCCTATATATTTTTTATTTTATATAAAATATATATTTTACAAAATATTTTTACTCTAAAATTTCTATAAAATCAAAGCCATAAATCTTATCAAGTTACGTTCCAAATTTGAAGTTGATATCACAAAAATTGAAGTTGCCATGAGATTTTGTTTAGGCGTAGCACCAAAAATAGCCTCCGGGTGCCTTTGAATTCCATTGAATTTAGTTGTATACATTCTGCCTTAACAAATTAATACATTTCTGTCCAAATATCAATTCGGTCACAAAATTTGGAACCTTGAGACTCTGACCTTTCTGACAATATCAGTTTTGTCAAGATTAGAAAAGGTTTTGATCATAAATTATGAAATATAATGACGCCCAAAAGGGGAGGAGCCTGATAAAACAAGTACCGTTTCTATGGTAACGCAACGTTCAATTATAAAACAGTTTTCACACGATGAATTCTGAGTTCATAAGCTTTCAAATGATACCCAATTTATGATAACTACTAAAATATGTGATATAATAAATAATAATAATAATATTATATTTTAGAGGATAATAAATATAAATATTATCATTTTTAGAGGGTAATATTATACTATTATTTTTTATTTTTTATTGAAAAATACTAGATTATATGTTTTATTATGAACTTTTAGCATAAAAACAGAATGCAGATTTGCAGATGATGCAGATTTTTTTAGGTGCACTCTTGTCATAAATTCATCAATTACTCTTCCTACATAATTTAACACAAAACAGGGGTAGAATATCTATTTAGAAGTCTTAGACCTTTCCAACGATATATAATTTGTCATAATTAGATTAGGATTTAATAGAAATATAGTGAAGTTACGAAACTTGGTGACTTTTATGGCATTATGTATGTGAACACACAAAAAAATTGAGGTCATGATCTGAGCATGCTAAGTGGTCTTAAAAAAAATAAATAGTCACACTTGTGGTCTTTGGTCAAAAATGACCCCATAGGAAATGAATGGAAAATTGTGAATATTTGTTTTTTGTCATTTATTTATAAGAAATAGTTTTTGAGATTGTTTCAACTATATATACAAATCCACCACCAAAAACAAAAAAAATGTGTTCATAAACAGCTGGGGAATTCACATGCCTCTCAATAGAGAGCTGTACATGCCATCTAGTGATTACACCACGATTCTACACTTTTTCTCTATACTGTAACCAGATGGTGCTAATTTTCTTCAAAAAAATATTTTTTTTCTGAAGGCCTAGACTCTATATTAAACTAAAATACTGCATTGATATTTTTTTGAAAAAAATAATATATATATATATATATAGAAAATAATATATATTTTTTCATGGCAAAAATAAACCATAAATATTGCATAAATATTAATAAATTAATTTAAATTGTCTCAAAATACTAAATTAAAAAGAATAAATATTACAGAACAAAAATAAATTGCATTGGTTTTACTGGGATGGAGAAAGTTTCATTTTTAGGTGTCCGGTCACTTTTGACCGGAAAGATAACAAGTGTGACTCCGAAACGAAGAGCACCTGAGGGTTAAACAATACCGTTCAAAAGTTTGGAGTCGGTAAGAATTTTTATTTAATTTTTTGGGCGAAAGAAAAAAGAAATCCATACTTTTATTCATCACGGATAAATGAAGTTGATCAAAAGTTACAGTGAAGACATTTATAATGGTACAAATCGATTATCTGAATCTTTTGTGTGTGTGACCGACTATAAATACTTTGCTTTAAAAGTACAAAGTAATGACCCATAAAAAATTAATGTACAATATATTTTATTAACATTGCAAAGAACCAACAGGAAAATAAATGTGTGCCTGAACTAGGAGCATACTTGTAGTAAATTAATAACATAAAACCACCGGTACAGCCGAGTGTTTTTCCTCTTTTGGCTGGAAACGTGTCGTATGGCTTCTCATATTTGTCGTGTTTCCGTCATTAGTTTTATTCTACAAAGCTTACATCTAGTGTGGCTCTTGTCCAGCTCCTTTCCCTCTTCAACTTCAGAAGCCAAAATATGTCCAAGCGTTTGGGTGTTTGGACTTCGCTTTCAGCCATCGCGTCTCTGTTATGCACACGCATATTTATTATTTATTATAAATATATATATAAAAAAAATTCTGAAAATCGATTTTTTACATTTGTGAATCGATTCAGAATCGTCCACGTCCGCATCGTGATGCATCTAAGAATTTAAGTGGTGTGTTTGTTAGTCAGCTAAGTTTGGTTCACAGCTGAAGACTGAAGAAGGTGTAAAAGCGGAGAACAGTGGGTCGGTGGCACCGGCTGCAGAGATCGACGTCGAGCTGTCTGACAGTGACGCGGAGCAGAAACAACAGCAAGTGCTGATGGGCCACGCCGCTGAGGAGTACGACACGCCCGCCGACTGGGACTCTAACAGCGGTCAGTGCGCACTCAAACATCTGTCAATCAAACTCTTATTAGGGCTGTGCTTTGGGGTCAAGGTCACACGTTTGTTTAATATTACGTTTGTTAAAGCTGCAGTCGGCAAGCTTGGCAGATTGAGTGGACTTAGGCAAAACTCTCGTGCCCCTCCCCACCATCAACAGATACCCTCCCACAGAGTTTGTGCTCGTCAGCTTCTCTGTGAACGCGCCCGTCACATCAGCATCCATCATCATTCTTACAAATACCCGAACTCTATTCCTTCATCTGGACATGTTTACACACCTAACACGGATTTCAGTGCAAACAAAGCTAACGTAAGCACGTAACGCACATTTGGGCAAACATAGGCTACTTGGATTACTAACGTAACACTAAAGGCCCGTACACACCGGGACGAATATCAGCACGCGTTACTTGTCAGCGTTTTACAACACGTTTTTTGTGGTCACACCCAAGTGATTTTCGCTGACGATGAGCCGAGTGAACGGGAAAATTCATTCCCTGACACTAGATGGCGCCAATTTGCTCTGCAATACCACTCCATATCAGTTCATGTTTGTAGTCCCTGTCGCGTTTGTCATATAGTTCTTTATGTTCCATCACCAACGAGACGAGCTCTGATAAGGGATGAACTGTGGAAGTTTATCTCAAACACACACACATGTTGAAAAGCATTCAGCTCATTTATAATAAAATGAGTTTTTCAGCTGGGTTGAAGAAAGATTCGGGGTCTGGCCTAGAGCAGAGTCGGTAAGAACTACTATCCTCAGCACGCGTCGGAGCGGGGTCAGGTGCGGAGCGGGGTCTATCTGTTACAACGTTCTCTCTAACAAAAATCAGCGATAGGTGTTGTTTTACCATCCGCTGCGTGGTCTGCATCAATCACCAGAGTAGCTGCTGCGAATTAGAAAAAAAAAAGAGAGAATTAAAATACGTTCATTTTTTAATGCATCAAATGTTCCAGATGAGCATAATGAATCAGTGTTTAAAATACACACTGCCTGACATAGAGGATGTGTTTAAATAAAACACTATAACAAAGAATGATTAAAACAGTCATGTAGATCATTTTTAAAACTGCATAATAAATGTGGTAGATTTTTCGATATCATACTTTATGATAAATGAATACATAGAAATACACTCACCGTTTTGCATTTTTGATGACCCAGAGAGAGCGGAGATGACGAGCTGAGGGGAACTATTAAAGCCAGAGGGTCCCAACTCTATTTATTAGTCATAACAAATAAACGGAGAAAAACACAGTTGTGTCCAATCGCATTATGAATTATGGTACTGTATCTGTAACCTGACCGTGAACTGTGAGGTCCATCAGAACATGAGCTGTGTTTCATGCTCGACTCCCTACGGATGAGATAGGCGTTCAACAGATTGTAACTGGAGAAGAAATGATTAGCAACACACACTACCTTTTATTTTGGAAGGAATTATAGCCTTGTTTTTTTTAACTAAACATAGAAATCTGCGTGACACACACACAAACTGCACATGTCTGCCTGCGCGATAGAGAGAATCACTCTGTCTTTCTTCAACCCAGCTGAAAAACTAATTTTATTTTAAATGAGCTGAATGCTTTTCAACATTTTTTGTGTGCGAGTCAGTCATCAATAAACGGTGAGAAGTAGGGGAGCGCGGGGTTAAATGTAACACGGTCCTTTTACATAGTTCGTCAGGATCAAGCCGGCTGTGTTTCCGATATTTTTCTCTCGTTGCCAGAAGACGGTCTCCCGCAAATTTGCGGAAAGTTTTGATTATATTTCGTGAAGATACTTGACAAAGAGTGTTTTGACACCATGAAAGTACATTTTTTCGGTTTCTGAGTGGGGTATACGCTTCCAAATCTAACTTTATATTGCCTTAATCACTGTCTTGTTGGCTCAAACATAGCACCGTTTTGAAACATGTCAGCAATTCCTAGCGACTGTTTGCTAGGCTTAAAATATGTAATACACATGACGGCAGACATCGCGAACAATGTTTCTATGTGCAGTTTGTCAACATATAACATATTTTTGTCTAATGACTGTACCTAACATTAGTCGTTCGCGGTCAAAACACTGGTATAAACACAGTTTGATGTCGCGATTTTCAATGCCCAGAGCCTGTTAAACTTGAGCCAACCAACCCTGTGACGTCACCTGCACAATGGCGGCGCCCTGGCGGCGAAAGATATAAAGTTTTTTCTTTTTTTCTTCTAAATGTTTACATTTGTAATGTTTCTTATATAATTGTTGATTATATTGGAAATCCATCTTGTAAATCATGTAAACTTGATTCACCGCTTCATTTCCCCTTTAAGGCCCATTCATGCTGTCAAACCCCGGATTTATCTCATTTTATCACCTTTGCTCTCTGTTGAACCCTTTGATTCTATGCCGAAAGGGGCGGGGCACCTGTCAATCAATCATTTTTTGACATAAGGTGCAGTGTATTACTACTTCAAATCAAAACTACAGTCAAATCAGAATTGAATTTGTGACAAACGAGCACTCAATCAATGGAAACGCAGACTGAGCCCCTCATTCCCGTGTCCCTCTGAGCAGTGTATCTGGGCCCCCCTCATCGGGATGTGAAGGTTCCTGGGTTTGCCTTGTCTGCAGCACATCTGCGCACACGTCCTGAGCTCATCGCGCGCTACCTCATCAAGTTCATCTTCCCAGAGGACGTGCTGGTGCGCAGTAATGTTTACGGCGGGGTGCGGCGCGGCATTCAGGCTCTCGACCACAACAAGATCTCTGCGCTAAGAGGTGAGGCGTCCGACTTTTTTGAAACCAGACGAGGACTAGTTCTCGGTTCCCAACAGCAGTCACAGCTTCTCTTCTTCTCCAGAGCACCTGTTGGAGCGCTTCCCCTGGATGAAGCTGGAGGAAGACGGAAGTGACTGGAAGGTGTGTGTTGGAGCCATAAACAGCACCATCCGCAAGTTTCGATACGAGCGCAAGATGGGCATAAAGAGAGGGATGCGCTAGAGCGGCTCCATGACATCGAAGCGAGATGCTAGAATGTGTGACTAGTATTTAATTTCAGTTGTGATTTATACTGGTTGTTACTTTAATAAGATCATTTTCAACAGATCTGAAAAAAACAACTTTATTTGGCATTGTAAAAAATATACAGGTGTATGAACACAAAAATTGTTAATATATGGATTTATTAAGAACAAAAAAGTTAATATATTATGCATTCAAAACTTCTCTTTCCTTAGAAACATAGCAGCTATAGAAAAGAGGAACACTGCTGTGGCACTTAAGCTCATTCATTGAATTGAAATGTGTATGTATCAGGATTACAACACAGAACAGACCCTGGGGAGTATGAAGGCTCATTTTGTGCGTCTCCTTCAACCTGAAATAAAGCACAGAAGCACTGTTTAAAACATGTGTCTGGCCCCTTGAACTACTGAATGAGAGTGTATTATGCAGGTCAAATATGTCCTAGCCGGTGTTCTGACGATTCATGCTACCCATCGAGATTTGCTACACTCTCAGAAAAAAAGGTCCAAAAGCTGTCACTGGGGCCGTACCTTTTAAAAAGGTATGCTTTTGTACCTAAAGGGTGCGTATTAGTACCTTAATGGTACATATTAGCACCTAAAATGTACATATTAGCAAATAAATGTCCATATTAACCCCTAAATGTCCATATTGGCACCTAAATGTACATATTGGCACCTAAAATGTACATATTGGCACCTACATGTCCATATTAGCACCTAAAATGTACATATTGGCACCTAAAAAGTACATATTGGCACCTAAAATGTACATATTGGCACCTAAATGTACATATTGGCACCTAAAATGTACATATTGGCACCTAAATGTACATATTGGCACCTAAAATGTACATATTGGCACCTAAATGTCCATATTAACACCTACATGTCCATATTAGCACCTAACATGTACATATTGGCACCTAAATGTACATATTGGCACCTAAAATGTACATATTGGCACCTACATGTCCATATTAGCACCTAAAATGTACATATTAGCAAATAAATGTCCATATTAACACCTACATGTCCATATTAGCACCTAAAATGTACATATTGGCACCTACATGTACATATTGGCACCTAAAATGTACATATTGGCACCTACATGTCCATATTAGCACCTACATGTCCATATTAGCACCTAAAATGTACATATTAGCAAATAAATGTCCATATTAACACCTACATGTCCATATTAGCACCTAAAATGTACATATTAGCAAATAAATGTCCATATTAACACCTACATGTCCATATTAGCACCTAAAATGTACATATTGGCACCTAAATGTCCATATTAACACCTACATGTCCATATTAGCACCTAACATGTACATATTGGCACCTACATGTACATATTGGCACCTAAAATGTACATATTGGCACCTACATGTCCATATTAGCACCTACATGTCCATATTAGCACCTAAAATGTACATATTAGCAAATAAATGTCCATATTAACACCTACATGTCCATATTAGCACCTAAAATGTACATATTGGCACCTACATGTCCATATTAGCACCTAAAATGTACATATTAGCAAATAAATGTCCATATTAACACCTACATGTCCATATTTGGACCTAAAATTAACATATTAGCACCTAAAATGGACAAAAGTTTACCTTTTGAAAAGGTACAGTCCTAGTGACAGCTTTTGTACCTTTTTTCTGAGAGTGTACTTACTGGTTAGGCACATGTGCAGACAGTTTTTTTATATATATATATACAAAAGGTACATTTTCCTGTTATAATGTATAATTTCCCTTTAAAAAATGCTTACTACCATATGAATATTTGTACGGTCAGCCAGCTGAAAAAGAATAACTGAAAGTTTCAGTTACTTTGAGGAAAGGTGTACTTTGACAAGTCAAAGATGAATATTTTATGCTAATTTTTACTTTTCACACCGTTTTAAAAATAAAAACAGTCGTCTACAGTATACAGTAGCTACTCATAACTTAGAATCGTATTATAATTGTATTTCATACGACTTTAATCGGCATTCTGTGATCAATTCGCGCTACGGTAGCATTTTGACAAGGCAGCAAAAAAATCAACAGACCATCGGCATGATGGAGAAACGCACCTCCTTTGGCAGATATGAGGTTTTTCCGGTTATTTTCTTAAGGTTTTTGGTGATGTTGTTGATCACTCCGAGACACTGTGCCCATGACACACCCCTCACGCCAACGTCAAACTGTGGGTACATCTCAGCCAGGAACTCTGAAACATACAAAGTGTGTATATATTTGTCATTTCCATTTAGACATGCTAATGGAGCACATAAAAAAATCCACAATCTACAGATTAATATTTAATTTGAAGTCGATTAACGGTAATACGAGATGCTAAACCAGACATAATTGAGCGTTTCATGGAGATGATGACAACTGCACTTACCTCGAAGGGCTTCTATTTTGTTGGGGTCGAGTTGCTGGACGCCCTTGGCGGGGTTGCCCGTGACCGCACTGCAGGACAGTGTGCTGATGGGGAAGAGAGCGTGCAGCACCGGCTCCACGGCCTTCTGCGGCTCCACCTCCTTAAACACCTCCTTGTACACGGACAACGGGATCCACACTTTACGCAAGGCGCTCCCGATCATGACTGAGGGGAAAAGGGACATCACGGATCAAACTCTTACAAGATTTGCACTTAAACTAAAGTTATTGAAGTCAAATTTTAAAAGGTTTTCTCCATTTTTTTTTTTTATATTAAAGTAAAAAACGAGTATAAGCAATAGTTTGCCATACATTTTTATTTAGTGTGTAGTGCCCTTCAAGCCAAGAAGCAGGCGAACCATCGAACGAACTCGCAAAATAATCTGCTGTAGGTCCACCATATTTTCCTTAGCATCTAAAACATGCTGCGACTTACTTATAATAATAATAATAATAATACATTTTATTTATTTGGCGCCTTTCTGGACACTCAAGGTCGTATTCCAAAATGACTTGTAGCATAGACATTATAAAAACATAAGTGTCTATTTTTTGGACATTAAATGCATTATACAAGTACTTTTAAACGTAATAATAAAATGTGACTGCTATACCGTTGCAATTTATCCGTTTTCTTTTCCTCTCAACAACTTGCGTTTGACCCGGTGTGACTACTCAGGTGGAAGTGATTCCCCGCAATATGATATATTATTGAAAAGTGCATATTTATATTAATATTTACAGATTTTTGTCCATAAAATGAGGATATTGTGTTCATTACTCCCACCCACATTAACTTTGGGTTTATTCACAGTTATAATCATGAGGGGGCCTTTGTAAAACGTTCAGCTCGTTCAGGCTACACATAAGTGATGACGTTGGAAGGGGAGTTAAATGTGACACACTCATCTATAATATAAAGCTCGTATAATAGATCTAAATATGGAGATCAGTTATCAGAAGTTGGGAGTGAATGGTGTTAAAGGTACAATATGCAGGATTTTTGCAGTAAAATATACAAAAACCGCTAGGCTAATGTTACATATCGTTTAGTTGATTATTTACAATATCCCAAATGTTTCCAACTCTTTGTAAATGGTGAGAAAATTGCGATTTTAACCGAGGAAACGGGGCGAGGAGTCGCCAGTCAATGACGTCATATCCGCGTTACCCCCGGTTTCCGCTGAGTTTGCGATAGTAACCATGGCGACAGACCGGGTTACTGCCATTACGCCTAGCAGGACGCTCACGCTGTTGTTGTTTTGTTCATACATTATGGACCATGGCAAGCAGACTTGGAGATAAAAAGAGGACTAAAACGAAGATGAACATCTTTGGAGATGCCGAGAGCTCCACGTCCGTCCGCGACTAACTTCGTATGTTATTCTAATGTTGATCTAGCTCATACAGCCGACACACAACAACACTCAATGCGGTTTAGTGTGATAGTGAAACTGTTAGAGCTAGTGACGCAGCGCTGTTACCTCAAGTTTAATTCCTCTAATAAACTGGCCTGTGGGAGTAATTCAGCGTGTCGTTCGGTAGAATTAAATGTCCTTTTTCCTATATATCCGCGGGACTTGCGTTGCGTGTGACGCTGGTGTACGTCTAGCAATGGCGCCCTGCTTCATACTACAGTCATGATAAAAACGTCACTGCATCAGGAGGGCTGTAAGCTGATAGAATTGGTGTCGGGTGCATACCAAAAATTACCCTCAAACATTGTTTCTAGACTGTATAAATGCCTACAAAACTGTATTGGCATTAATTCCCTTTATATAAAACAAAAGTGGGAATCTGAACTACAGATCAAGGTGTCAGAGGATGATTGGCATTCTATTTGTCTACTTCAACACACTTCCAACAGCTCAAGACAGTGGAGAGAATTTGGCTGGAAAAACATAATCAGATATTTCATTACACCTCATATCAAAAGTAAGCAACTCAAGTCCTCCCAGTACTGCTGGAGACTCTGTGGCAGCATGAACGCCAATCACTCTCTGTCCCAAAGTTAGTTAGTTAAACATAGCGACTGAAATAAGAGTTGTCTTGGGCTATGCGTTTCCAACTGTTTTCCAAACTATGTATCTTGGTTTACTTTCCTATTCTGTTATACAACCAGAGGATTTGTATCTATACAAAGTTTTGTTGATGGCCACCAAAAAAACTATTACAAGGAACTGGCTGAAGAGTCACACTTTAACAGTGTCACAATGGAAGAAATCTTTACAATGGAAAAAATCACTCACTTTGTTAGGCTGAAATCAGCTCTTTTTGAAAAGAGATGGAAGAAATGGATACTCTATAAGACTCAAGTGTGATTACACCCTGCTGTTCTGTTTTGTTATGTCATGTTTGTTGTTACTTGAATAAATAAAGAGTTAAAAAAAAAAAAAACATCACTGCATTCACTCATCCATAAAGCGTTATCAATAAACACCTTTGTTATTGTAAGAGGTTAGTGACCCCTAGTGGTGAACAATCCTGCATATTGTACCTTTAAATCAACTTTCACAGTTCGTATTACATTCAATGTGCTTTCACAGGGGCACTTTAGTTTGAAACGTTTAGTTCTACATTTTATTCTGATAATCCATTACACAACACGGAAGAAAAGCGGTCAACTATTTGCGTTTAACTGCGAATTATCAGCTATATCATTAAAGGGGACATATCATGCAAAATACACTTTTTTACTACAGCGTTTTTTTTTTTTTAACTACAGCGTCACCGTATTTGCAGCGGAACTGACAAATAAGGACATCGACTACCGGTCCAACACGTCGAGCAATCCGCCATTATTATTTCTCGCTCCGATTTTGTAGTCCGAGCTCAATGATGCAGAAGTTACGAGAGGGCAAGTCAAAATGTTCAGTTGTTGACCTGAAGCACTTCAAGGATTCCCACTTCAACAACCTCCGCCAGTAACGTTATACAGAAGGGTTTGCCGATCGACTTCGTCTGAATGAGAGGTAAATTCCTTCTATCTTTGGAGACGACGAACAGAGCGTTTCCATAAGCTGTAAATATCGTTAATAAAAATAAAGTACTTTACTTTCTTAAAACACATGGTGGTCGTGGTTTAGCAGTACCTTTGTCTTTCTTTGTTTTGGTTTTGAAGTAACGTTACACGTCTGCAGTATTATTGTTCTTGAGTTTCATCAATGCTCATTTAGCTGCTTTTCTAAACGTATCATATTATCAGCACAGATTGTTTGTGGTAAGATTAGACCGTAGTCATTTATCTTGTCGGTGTGCTTGTTTTAACAAGAGAAATAGTCGACTTTCACTAATAACACAAAACAGTTAACTCGCATACCAATACATCCATATGATGAAGAGGTTGATCTGCAGGTTTGTCGTCGTCTTTATCGACTCGCTCGCTCTGGCTCGAATATGTAAGGCTTGATGGACAAGTCTTCTGTTGTTGACATTTTATAAACGTGTGAATAAAAATGTTCTATCGTATATAATCGTGTTTCTCTAATCAAACTACAATAATGGCCGAACGTGGGCAGTTGAACCGACCGTGAACTCATCGACCTGGAGAGCAGGCGGGGTGTGACGCATCTCCTTTTTATTTAAAGGGGCCGCTTTGAAACGGGTCGCTCATCAGAAAAGGGGCTTGTGGAGCTATAATAATGAGGAATTCAGACCCAAGCATTGCAGTTATGATTTATATAGACCACAACGGTATGATTTATATGTAAAAATGAATGATTGAAAAGCATGATATGTACCCTTTAAAGCTAAATCAATACTTTTGTTGAATATCATAAGCCAACATGACTTCTTAGATGAGATTTCTAAGAACGAAAGTTTTTTAAAAGATAATTACCTTGTATCATCTCAAACAGTGTTATTTGTCAATGCCCACCAAGTAATGACATCGTACTGCCAAGTCCATATCCTACCTTTGGGCTCCTCCTGAACCTGAAGTGTGGCCTCTTTATTGTTGGCCATCTTCTCCAATTTCACTCTCTTCTCCAGCGGAGGCAGGCCGTTCTCCGTTTGCTGCTGATGCATCGGGCCTGTGTTGCACAAAGGTCTTTTCTTCACTATCTGGGATTGCTGTGGATCATATGTTGTCTCGTCTCCGAATGGCTTTAACACGAGTGACGCAGGATCCGGAGTTTGAGATTGGCGCTGGGATCCATTATAGCGTCCCCGACGTCCACGCCCCCGGCCCCGCCCCCTGCCCCGTCCCCTCCCCCGTCCCGCACCAGGAGGCTTGCCCGACTGAAGGCTGCTGTCGTCAGCTTGCTGGAGATCTGTCCTGTCCGGCCCTCGCTTCCACGGAGCCATCCACCACGGGTTTGTCTGGACTGGCGGATGAAGACGCTGGGACAAAGAACTGGACACCAGCCCGTCCTCAACAGGTAGAGACGCCGGCCTCTGAGAGATGTGGGACACATTATCAGATAGAATTAATGACGAAAACACTCCTTTTGAATAACCAAGCTCAGACTTGGTCTAAATGTTGCCAATGTGAGAGGCAGGATGGACACCTGACACATGTTGTAAAATACAGGAATTTTGGTTGATTATATTACAAAGTTTCAGGATTGTGCTTTTTTTCCATCCTTTTTATGCTATAACGTTGAGACCAGCGTCGGGGAAGTTACTTTTAAAAAGTAGTGTAACACCTCATAATCCGTTACTTGACTTAGTTACCCCATATGGAAAGCAACTTTTTACGTTACTCGTTACTTCTCTGTCGCAGAACCCAATATCTGTTCCTGTATGTGTAGGCCTACATCAAGTTCTACTACGCATAACGCCATATATGCAAAATGCATTTATCACAATGCTGAATATTTATGAAGAAATGCCCATTAATGGATCGGCATATGCATTAAGAATGAACGCCCTCAGGAAAGACCAAAGCTTCCCGTCAGCAAACCCAAAAATAATCAAAGTTATATTCAGGCTGTGTTCTGGAAGTCCTGATCCACATGGTGAAGAAAAAAAAATACATTTTGTTATTTCAACATAATAAGAGGACATTAAGCGTTCGTATTATGGTTTTCTATGGGAGGAAAATGCTTAACGTTTTCTTAAACACGTTGCGTTCATAATCTGGGCTCATCTGATTTTTTTGTACATAGTTTAGCCTACTTTATTATGATTTTAGTATCAATGATTAATGAATGCATGCACAATTATAAGCAAACTTGATAATTGTTGCAGATATGTTTAACTATGCACGTAAACAAATGCCTTTCAACGCATGTGTGCAAAATTCAGAATTAAGCCTCAGGTGCTCTTCGTTTCGGAGTCACACTTGTTATCTTCCCGGTCAAAAGTGACCGGACACCTAAAAATGAAACTTTCTCCATCCCAGTAAAACCAATGCAATTTATTTTTGTTCTATAATATTTATTCTTTTTTAATTTATTATTTTGAGACAATTTAAATTAATTTATTAATATTTATGCAATATTTATGGTTTATTTTTGCCATAGAAAAATATATATTATTTTCTATATATATGTTATTTTTTAAAAAAAAATATTAATGCAGTATTTTAGTTTAATATAGAGTCTAGGCCTTCAGAAAAAAAATATTTTTTGAAGAAAATTAGCACCATCTAGTTACAGTATAGAGAAAAAGAATCGTGGTGTAATCACTAGATGGCATGTACAGCTCTCTATTGAGAGGCATGTGAATTCCCCAGCTGTTTATGAACACATTTTTGTTGTTGTTGTTGGTGGATTTGTATATATAGTTGAAACAATCTCAAAAACTATTTCTTATAAAAAAAAATGACAAAAAAACAAATATTCACATTTTTTTTTCTTTTTTTTTACAAAAGTGTGTTTGTATGTGTGTGTGTGTTGGTGGGTGTGTCTGTTTTGCACTCTAGATGTTGTAGAGTGTCACCCCTTTCTTACGGTGAACTTTTTTTTTTAGAATTGTGGCCGATTTGTAGATTGTACATACAAAAATTCAGAGAATTTTTTTTTGTATCAATTTCCCATTCATTTCCTATGGGTTGCAGAAGAGCAAAAGTGTGACTCATTTTTTTACGACCACTTAAATTGCTCGAATCATGACCTCAATTTTTCTGTGTTTACATACCCAATGCCATAAAAGTCACCAAGTTTCGTAATTTTCTGAAGAAGTTGTGATTTTTAAATATTCAAAACAGATTTCTTTAATCACAATTTATTGGTGTTTTTGTGTATAAAAGTGTGTGTGTAGGGGTGGGTATGTCTGTTTTGCACTTTTGATGTTTTAGAGTGTCACCCCTTCAATGCTGAGCACTTTTTTTCTGCATCATGGCCGATTTGTAGATTGTACACACAAAAATTCTCAAAGTTTTTGTGTTTTTGTCAATTTCCCATTCATTTCCAATGGTCGGTCATTTTTGACCGAAGAGCACAAGTGTGACTATTTTTTTTACGACCACTTAGCCTGCTCGGATCATGACCTCAATTTTGTTTTGTGTTCACATACCCAATGCCATAAAAGTCACCAAGTTTCGTAACATTCCGATGAAGCTGTGATTTTTAACATTTCAAAACAAAACTTTTTTTGGTCAGAAATGACCGAAGAGCACCTGAGGGTTAAATTAATGTGCAGCAATTTGTCCAAATAGAGTCTTTTTGTATAAATATTATTTTATCTCTAAAATCTAAGATCTCTAAAATCTTAATTTTAATCATTTTTTTTATCAACCAATTGCCTGTATTTAATAAATAAGAAAAATATATAGCAGAGAATATAATAATGATATGAGGCTCCGGCGCGGTCACTTGTTGTGTGTTAACTGGAGCGTCTCATCATAAATGAACTGAAACTCAGCGTATGCCTGGTAGCAAAAAAAAAAACAATAACAAGGTGTAAGACTGGAAAACTGGTTAGAGAAAATATCTGACCAGTGCCTTCTCTAAGACAATAGCATTGCTTGCAGATTAACATTTGACACCCTACCCCCCCTCTCTCTCTCTCTCTATAACACTGAAAACTTACACAAGAATATGGCTTTAATGTGAATGTGATCATCTTTAAGGATTGTTTAGAATCATTTTGATGGTCTCAGGGTGACTGGTAATAATGCCTCATTCCCAAAGAAGAAAAAGAAAAGGTAATAAGGTTTTAAGAATATAGAAATATCTTGCACACAAAGAAGGATGTGCCTTTGACTTCACACGTCTGGCCCTTTTGTCTGAATGCAATTTACTACCAAGCAAATGGTCTGCGCCCAATAAGCATGTTGGGGGAGATTCAGTAACTTTCCATTGTATCCTGGTGATTTACATATCAGGTGAGGTCTGATTATAAAGGGAGATGTAACAAGAGTTCGGGGCTGCCTTTCTGTATTCAGATCAGCCCATGATGTTGTGTCCTCCCAGCTCATGTAGCCTAATATGTTGGGTAAAGTTCTTTGTTCTTTGAAACATTTAATGGTTTGCATTGATTATCTTGTGGAATTGTAATAATACATTTACCTGAAATAATAAATTGTTATATTTGGCTATTCTAACAGACTTTGACTTTATTTTCATTAGAGTTAAAAGGAATAGTCAAGCAGTAACTTATTAAATGATGCACAGATATGAAACAAGTTAATGCATAAGATTAAATGAGTTGCATTTAATTAAAATTCACTTTGCTTGGAAAAGACGGAACACGCTTGAGACCTTCACCACGAATCGAACTCCGCCATTTGGGTCGATTTCATGGCCCTTTTTACAAAGGAAATGGCTAAGTAAAGAATGCCCCACAATTGCTGAATGGATAGAAATTTATGTTATGGAACATTTGACTTTCTCTCCGAGACATGCCAGGAGTAAATGTGAAGCATATTGGGAAAAATGGATATCTTATCTGAGTACAAACTGAGATGTATATGTCTTGTTTTTTTTCTCTCCTTGCTTTACTTGATGTTGAGCATTTCTGTTAACCTATGACATATTTGCCTGCTATTCCTTGGTCTGTCTGCCTGTTGTTGTTGCTGTTGTTTCTTTTTTTTTTTTGTCAAAAAACAAAAAAAAAGTTTAAAAAAAAGAAAGCTTGAAATGTCTTTAAACTAAACAATTCAGAATTGTGTAATCCATTATGTGCATTTCTCTGTGTATGCATATTCACGGAGATGGCGATCGCCGTCAGATCGGTCAAATGACGAAGATGCATTCTTTTATTTTATATTTTCTTACCCAAGGCTTTGTTTTTAAAACAGGGACATTAGTTTGGCTAATGCTCAGTCACTTGCAAAACCAACATGAGAAAGAATCAAGATTTCATATAAAATGATTTTTTTGCCATATCGCGCACCCCATGCAAGACTCAGACTTGTTTCTGCACAATGGATTTAGTGTTGCATTTAGCTCAACGGTGTGTGCATGAGAGGGACAGAGAGGTAAATGGTTTACAGACCAACCTTTGAAGCCTTCTTCAGCCTTGCCGAGCTCCTTACATCAGACGCCTTTAGGAAAAGACAGAGAGATTATCTGTTTTCAAAAATCTCGCATCGGTACAGCCATACAGTCATTGAGTGTGTCAGTAAAATATAGATATGGTCAGATAATGTCAGGGCTTGACAATCAGATCATTTCCTGCTGGCCTAGTCGCTGCAGAAGCTCTGGTGACGCTTTTTATTTAGCTAAATATAAAATTTATATCACAAAACACATCTTATATTTTAGTTTTAAGTAATCAAAAGCTTTAAGGGCTCATATTGTGCGATAGCAGTTGTAAAACCCTCTTAACACAACCCTGCTCCTGGGGATCCGCTGTCCTGCAACGTTTATTCTATATAAATAGACTATTATTTATAGTGTTTGAAGCTTTTTACACCCGGTCACTAACATCCCATCGCTCAAACCACTGCAGGAGGTGCTGCTCTAAACCAGACGAGTGTAAAGGTATCAGGTTGACGAAACCATGTGTCAGTTTTACTCCTCCAAAATGATCAAATAAACTTGTGAGAGCGTGTTAAAGCCAGATGTGACGGCACTAGTAGAGTATCTCTTAGAATTGTCTGTGATCTTGAAATTAGCTGATAAATAAATTGCAGCTCATATCGGTAGCTTTCATGATGTGAAAAGGAATTGAAAATCGGATTCATTTCCATTTTGCGGAGACACATTTACACTGCAGGTCTTGATGCCCAAATCCGATTTTCTGACAATATTTTGATTTTTTTGTTTTCATGTCATGTTTTAAAAGTGACCCATATCCGAGTTTTGCATTTACACTATTGCTGAAACTACCAAATGTAGACGTTCTGACCCGGAAAATTAAGTAAAACAGCATGAAATGCAATGGATGCAGATGTCAATAAAATTATGCAGTGTTTTGCCTTCTACAATATTCAGAAAAGTCTTCAAAACATTGGTCTCGTACGGCGGAGAGAAAGAGGAGAGCCCTTGTCGGCGCTGTAAACCGTGCCTCCCCATATCACCTGAAATGTCTTCAAACACTGATTTATTACATTTTTGCCTGCACTCTTTGCCCCAATCGCGATTAATCGTTTCACGGCCCTAAAATGAGGCGTTATGCTGCCAAGTGCACATGGAACCGTTTTAATAAATCCGATCAGTAAAAACGCACGAGGTGACCTGACCTTTGATTAGGGTCGGACCTCAGCGGGTGAGCAGGAGCAGGGCTGGAGACCTCCGGACTAACATTAACGCACTATCATAATTGGCAGCATGAACTGGGCAGCCGGCCCTTGTTCATCCTTATTATCAAGAGGTTAAAGGTCTACAGCACCTCATTTGCCATCTGCATGTCAATCTTCTGTTCAATCCTCTGCACTGCTGCATGCAGGAACTGAAAGACAACACACAGGTGAGATGTATTAAAGAGACCTAGACTCTGAATCGTCATGAAGTTGAAGACAGAAGCTCTTACCCTACAGTAGTTCAGCACCTCCAGCAGGATATTCTGCTGGTCCTCCCCGACAGCAGATTTGCTCTGGTTTAGAAGACAATTCAGACGTTACTGAAAAAGGAGACTGACCTTGATCTGTGTAATAGTTTATTGGTGAATTGGGCTATGAGACTCAAACCTGTTCTGGTGCGTTTGGAAATACTGGAGGCTCCATGGCAGCTAAAGGGCTGATCGCCATGTTCAGTCCAGACTTCTCTGCAGGACCCCTGGCTGAATCACACGGAGGCCTAGCTTGGTAACCAATGTGCTCCTCAGAAGGGAGTCCTACGCTCATGTCCTTTGGAAGAGAATGATTATTACTGACATGAGCAAAAAAATTATCTGATACTCCAAGTTAAAGGATCTGTGTTCCAAACCCATTCAAATGTCTTCCAGAACATTAATTTTGTTACTGAAATCTATGATTAAAAAAAAGTACATTGATGACATTTTATTCCATAAGTAAGACGAGATGATGCGACAACACCAATGTCATTGAACAATAACTAACCATATCAACATGCCATATCATTGATTAACCCTCTGGGGTTGTTCGGCCCAAATGGACCTGAAGGATTTAAATAAAACATTTTTTTAAACACAGCTTCCTCGGAATGGTCCGAAATTTGGTGACTTTGTTGGTATTTTGTATTTGAACACCCCAAAACATTGGGGACAGGATGTGAGTAGTCTAAGTGGTCCAAATGGACCCACATGGAAATTGAATGGGAAATTGGCAAAACTGTGAAAATACTGAGTTTTTTTGTGCGTACAATCTACAAATCAGCCACGATCTTGAAAAAAAAGCACACAACAGTGAAGGGGTGAATCTATAAAACATCAAGAGTGCAAAACAGACACATCCAGACACACACACACACACACACTTTTATACACACACACCAAAAAAATTCAGATAATACATGTGTTTTGCATTTTTAAAATGCTCAGTTTTTCCACCAGATGGCATCCATCTCATTTCAAAAATTGCTTTTATGAGGCCTAGGCTTGACTCTAAAATGAAATACAGCTTTAACATTTTTTTTTTTAAAATATATTTTTTAAAATATTTTTTCTGTTATGTTTAATGGGGGGAAATTGTCATAATTATTGCATTAATACTAATCATAATTTTTTTTTTTTTTTAATTTTCTCAAAACACCAAAAAAGAAAAGAAAAAATATTATAAAAAACGAGTAAAAAAAAAAAAATCATGCTTTTTTTTTTTTAATATGAATCCCGCCCTTTGGGTCCATTTGGACCCGAAACACCCCGAGTGTGACTCTGAAACGAACAACCCCAGAGGGTTAAAAAAGATGAGACTGTGGTATTACAAATTGTTTAATTTAATGTTTTACATGAAGAAAGTCTCTAAATCTCTGCAAACAGTAGGAGTTTATACTTCTGACTGCCCTGTGACCACATGAGAAAGTCATGCCTTTCCGGTTTCTCGTCTCCCCGTGTGAAGACTCCTGCGGAGCAAGTTTGGACACCTGATGTGTTAATGTCTGAGACCATTTGCCTTGGAGCACATACATTAGGGTCACATACATTACCATTTGCTCTGTTTCAGTGTCTCAGGGTCTGTCTTCAGTGTTTCAGGGTCTGTTTCTCCACCTCTATGCAAGCCACTCCCTTATAAATGTATAAAGTACTGTATTCTAAGTTTGTGAGACTATCTTTGAGAAGGCAACAGCGACGCAATAAAGAACTTCTGCGTGAAACATACCTCAAAGTCTCCTGGTCTGTTGCGTGGAAGAGAAAACTTCACTACAAGATATACTTACTTTATATATTAAAGGGCTAGTAATGACGTTCCAAACCCATAAGACCTTTGTTGATCTTTGGAACACAAATGAAGAAATTTTGCACACAAAAAATAATCGCTTCATAACATGGTTGAACCACTGGAGCCACATGGACTATTTTAACTATGTTTTCACGACATTGGCTGGTTCTTCACTTAGTTCACTTTTAAAAAAACTTTTGCTGATAATTTACTCACCCCCATGTTATCCAAGATGTCCATGTCTTTCTTTCATCAGTCGAAAAAAAATGAAGGTTTTTGATGGGGCCCAAACGGTTCAAGGTCCAAAAGACAGTTTGACCCCATTGAAGTCCATTATATGGAGAAAATCGTGGAATGTTTTCATCAAAAACCTTAATTTCTTTTCGACCGAAGAAAGAAAGACATGGACATCTTGGATGAAATGGGGGCGAGTAAATTATCAGCAAAAGTTTTTTTTTAAAGTGAACTACTCCTATAAAACAACAGAAAAAAAAAGACTGTTTTTGGGACATCAAAGTCCCAAAACGAAATTTTGGAAGTGAATGCAAAAGCATTATATCATTTTTCCTCCCCTCCTCTGTTTATTTATTTCAATCACGATGTCCCCTCAGGGGCTCTGTAGAAATGAATGACCCATAAATGATGACAATTTCAAAAAGTAATGATATAAACTTCTGGCTTAGTTATTTTTCATGTATTAACTGCTAAACTTTTGATGAAAGAGAGAAGGAGGGCTGTGGCACAATACCCCGTGTGCGGCACCGCAGTCAGGACTCTGCTTTGGGCTCTGCTCATCCCGAAAGGTTTGTCGGCTCTCATGGTGTCCTTCTAAACTCCCCCTGGGAGACTGTTTCAGGGGCGCACAATACTCCTGCTTTTCTGAGAAAGAAAGAGAGGAAAATATATAAATTAACTGACACAAATCTGTCCATACATAGACTCTGCATTTAAGCTATATAAAAAAAAAGCATAGTTGGAGCAAAACATTCAAAAGAAATGTGTTGGGTTTTAAGTGATAACAGTATAAGCCTAGAGTTGATTAGTAAGAGTGACACGTTGTGGTTGTAAAAAAATAGTGTTCGACATGGTTAATGTGATGAACTAACGTTAGCTACACAAGTGTGGATTTGAGGAGAACCTGAGGAGAACTGACTTCATCCACGTTAACGGTAAAAAAAAACAACAACAATAAAAACAAAACACCAGAGCATATTGCAAAATGGCTCAGAAAAGTGAAGATATGCCAGAATAGAGCAATTATTTTCTTTAAAACCTTACTATAATGTGTTTAGATTTGATATGGAGGCACACAGAGAGATACACGATAAGATGTGGTCAAACAAGCCAAACCTCGCTCTTGGATGTTTCTCCTGCTCCATGTAGAAGCTCTGGATGAGCACGAGAGTTCATCATCATCTTCTTCTTCATCGTTTGAGTTATCTGACTCGACAGGAGCGAATATACTCAGATCCATCTCAGTTTCTGGATCGTCCTCTTCCAGCTTGATAACGATACATTGGTGTGTTCCGTCCACATCGCTGTTTGAGCAACTCTGAGGGCGCGAGTCAGCGCCAGAGTGAAGCATTGACTTCATTTTCAGTCACGACGCGAACTATCGAGGATTTTCCAAAGTAAAGTCTCGTTTGATCCTCAACAAATAATTAGCAGATTGCTTTTAAGTTTAAGACAGGCTCACATTAAATTCGGACTGCAGCTGGGGTATTTGAGTGAGTGTGAGTGTGTGTGTGTGTGTGTGTGTGTGTGTGTGTGTAAAGTTACTAGAATTCAGGTGGGTTTGGCGGATGGATCTTCAAATAGTAGCTAATACTGATACAGACGTAAATACTCGAGGGTATTTACAAATACCTTCATTTAATGATAACGGTGTTTATTTCAAAGTGGTTATTTTAATAATTGTTTAGCATTAACTGATTTCATATCACAAGTGTTGGAATGAATATAATGGACTATATGTCGGCGAGTAGTTGTGCAGGATAGGAACTATTTGTCCTTCCGCTGAGCACACATTCACGAGCAGCATTCAGTTTGCCAGAGATATAGTTATTTCTCTTTTCTTCACTAAATAAAAAAAAGGTAATTGTGACTTATATTGTCATATTTCTGTCTTTCTCGCAATCGTAAGTGGGATTTGTGAGATATAAACTCGCAATTATATAAACAATTAGAATATTGAGATAAAAAGCCACAAATAGCCTACTTTTAATCTTTTTATTCCGTGGAAGCTTCCTTTTTGTGCGTGATTTTTAACAAATAATTTTATTTAAAATCATTCAATAATTGAACATGTGTAGGCTACAGTAATTGTTGTTATTAATGATATGGAATATAATGCGAATTTGAATATTAACTCTTATGACGTTGGCGTAGACCAACAACAAGCATCAACCAAAGGTTACATTTATTTATTAATAGCAGACACTTTTATCCAAAGATAAACTAACAGTAGCACAATACTAAGTGCTATGATGACCCCTCTCACATAATCTTCTATTCTATGTTGAAATTTTACATTCTTCATCAGGTTTGCACCCTGAAATAATGTTTGTTTGTTTATTTTATTTAAATCAGGACAATGTGCAGTTACATTAAAAAAATGGCTGCACTAGATTTAGCACAATGCTAATTACCATCTGTAGTCCTACTCAATTAAGATCATATGATAAAGTTAAAATTGCATAACAAGAACAATTAACATTTAAAAATATATAACAAAGATGGTATAACATAAAAAGGTAGCTTACAAGGTTCGATACATAAAGTGCAAATTATCATTTTGTATGTAAGATCAACTAATGTAAGATTGTAATTGGGTTCAAACTTTTTTTTTACTTTATAAAACACAATACAATGTAAAAGCCATCCAAAGGTACTCACAAGGGTATCATCCGATGTGTCTGGTGCTTTTAGTGTGAACACGACTGGTGTTCACATTTCATGAAAAGTATATCAAGATGGACATAAAAATCAATATTTGTTCAACTTAAATTAAATCACTTATTTAACATTGAATCAGCATAATATCAAATCATATTGCTTTGTGTATAGCATATGCCAGTTTGTCCTAATTGTCTTTTTAATTTTCTCCTTTTAATCAGAGACCATGTAGAGCCACAATTAATATGGTTTTGATTCAAAAACTAATTTCCTCATCCTTCAGTTTACATGCAAATGTATTTACTTATGCCCCCAAACTGTTAACAAAGGATAACATCACATTTAGGGGGAAAAAAAAAATTCATTTCGCGGTAATGGCCGCACACAAGTCTAGTCTAGTTTGTAAGAGTGACCTCTGACCCGACGCCTGACCTAGGCTGTAGGAGTAGTGAGAGTAGTCGCCTCTTGCGGATCAAACAAACAGGGCTGGGCAACAAACTCACAATCCTCTCTTTAAAGCAACATTTCTCTTTAAAAAATCTAATTTTAGACTTCTATACGTCATTAAAAGCTTTGAAGAGCTGAGATTTTTTTTTAATATAACTGTGTTTGGCTTAAAAAGAAGAATGTAATATATGATTAGGGTGAGTAAATAATGGGATAATTTTCATTTTTGGGACTAACCATTTAACTAATGTTCATCAAACTATTTAACACATGGGTAATTTAGTATCATACCTGAATTAAGATCTTTGTGACATTGTCTACAGTGCTGAATAACACTTTTCCCTCCACAATTACTACAATTACTACAACATCCAAGGTCAGACGGATGACAGAAAGGAGAAGTTGTGATGTTGTCTAGTTGTGTTCCGGTACGGTCAGTAAAGCATCCTCTGGATCTCTGTCCACATCCACATTCTGAAACATCACAAGAAGATCATCAGTATCACAGTAACTCACATCTCAAACAAAGAAAGGAGGTTGCTGGAAAATAGAAGATAAAATATGGTTAATGTTTGTGAATTCAAGCACTTTTTAATCACAAAGAATGTACACAAAAACTGCAGTATATGTATTACAAATCAGATTAATGAATATGAACTATATTTACTTAAACATCCTTCAAAATGTCCCGGTGAGGCATTAGTGTTTTCATGCAAAGAAAGCGATCCAGGAAGGAGACTGTCGTAATATTTACACTCTCACAATGGGGGCAATCAGATCTTAGGTTTGGGCAAGACCCAAGCATGTGGTGCAGCACAGTATTATGGCCTGACAACTGCTGACAATAAACTTGCTAAAACCGAACAGATCAAAAATACAAAGGAAGCCTTACAAATGAAATCAGGACAGCATTTAAAGGAGCACTTCGACTTTTGGGGACTTTAGCTTATTCACCGTATCCCCCAGAGTTAGATAAGTCCATATATACCTTTTTTATCTCTGTGCATGCTGTAACTCTGTCTGACGCACCCACCGCTAGCCTAGCTTAGCACAAAGACTGGATGTAAATGGCTACAGCTAGCATACTACTCCTAATCAGTGACAAAATAACGCAAACATTTTCAAATTTACATGTTGTGATTTGTATAGTCACAGAGTGTACAAATCACAAGGTCATATGAGACACAGCCATCTTTTTTTTCTGTTCGAGGAAAGAAGAGAACAGAGAACAAACACAAGAACTACAAGTGACTCTCTATATTTACCAAACACAATTAAGTTAGTTGTTAAGTTAGTTATTAAGTTGTGATTTGTATAGTCACGGAGTGTACAAATCACAAGGTCATATGAGACACACAGCTATCTTTTTGAACAGAAAAAGTGATGAGCAGAAACACAAGAACTACAAATGACTCTCTTTATTTACCAAATACAATTAAGTTAGCCAGTGAAAACATTGAGAATCATTTCTCTGTACTTTTCTGTCAGTTAAATAACGGTTCGAGAGAATTAATAAATGCTATTTACAAAATGTCCCAGTGTTTCTATAACTGGGGTTGTGCTGTACCAAACTGATCTAAAAAGACTCTTTATTCCAGAAGTGCTTCAGTACGAGAGTGCTCACCACAGGCCTGTCTCTGTGTGTGTTCACTGCTTCAACCTTCAGGAAAATGGACTCAACATCACAGCCTGGAAACACAATAGGAAATGTATAATTTAACGATCTAATTGATCTTTATGTAAACAGTTGTATTACAGAAGAGAGTAAGAGAGTCTGACCATAGGCAACAGGAGTGAGTTTCAGCACCGTGTGCAGAGGACACCTCAGATACGGCAGCTCATCTAGAGAGACGTCAGGAATTACAAAGACTTACATGTACAAGAAACGTCTGTGAACTAACTGTATTTTCTGCATTGATCGCTGATGGTCTGTTCAGTTGTTCAGTCACAATTATACACAAGCACTTACAACAGTTTTATCATTATAATAAATCATTATAATAATTTACAGTGCAGGCTGGAAAAAGTAAGCTAACCCCAGAATTGAACAATTTGTAGTTCTTTCAACTTCAACCAAATCTTTCCTGTAGCTGCTTGTAAAATCTACACCATTGAAGATGAATTTCGAACATCCACCCAATAAATCAAAGCAAGTACTTTCACACCATCACTATTTCTTTGTTTTCTGTCTGTCATTTTCAAAGTTGTGTTGAAACACTGACACTAGGGGGAGCTCCAAACGCCTCCAGCGTTTTCAGGAAAGGCCAGTGGCGTGTGGCATAGTTATGTATATAAAGGCTAGATGTGTTACGGCGGAGTTTCCATCGTCATCACCGGCGGCCATCTTGTCACAGGCAAGCTGATGTAAGATGAGTGGTCAGCACGAACACAAATACTTTTATCTCGTTGAAATCTTGACCGATTTACAAACGGTTTGGTTATTAACGTGGCTATAATTATCTGGATGATTATTTATTTATACACTTTTTATTCATAAGTATGGAGTGTCATAACTACGTCTCTGACGTTTATAACAAAACAAACCGTTTGAAAATCGGTAGAAAATTGAGCAAGTTATGGTCATTTAAATAGTACACGTACCATTAACACAATGTTACGAGTGAGCGAGCTGCCTGTGACAAGATGGCCGCCAGGTGCGGACGTCGACCTCCATTGGCCAGCAGCGTGGACGACATATCTAGCCTTTATATACATATCTATGGCGTGTGGAATCTGCAGAGCGCGCTCAGGCATGTGGGTAAAGGGCTTGGGCGCCGCGTTGCATTCTGGGACGTGGCGGCCATGTTGACAGCTTCGCAAATGTAAACACACCAGCAAATCAAACGAGGAGAAGCAGCTGGGTTGGGAGAAAGAAAATAAAAAAGATGTTAATATCCCTAAAAGGATGCGGAATTTCCCGGGATACGTTTAATAGGGAAACCAGGGACCGGTATGTGGATAAAACGGCACTTTAACTGTTTGGATCCATTTGAAATTTCCCACAAACAGTGGGAGCAGCACAGTACGTTACGCTAACTTAATCCGGACAAAGGTAAACTGCGCTCCACCTAGCTGCTAGCCCAGACAGCAAACTGACATTGAATCAACGTGGAAACGACGTCTCTCATGACATTGAACGTTGATTTTGCTCATCGAATTAACGTTGAACCAACGTCAGACGCGGCATTCTTCAAAGCTAAATGAAAATCGAAAATTGGTTTGCTTTCATAACGTTGAAACAACGCGTTGATTTCAAGTTGATTTTCCGTTAGTTTTGAAAGAATGACGCGTCTGACGTTGGTTCAACGTTAATTCGATGAGCAAAACAATGTCGGATCAACGTTGTTTCGATGTCATATTTCCACGTTGATTCAATGTCAGTTTGCTATCTGGGCATTCACACATGTAACATACTTATGTGTTTCAAAAGTGTAGTTAGCTGTTTTAAGCAAACTTAAGTTAGTAAGCAAAACGATGCTTAAAGCAAGAGGCTAACAGTTAGCAACAGGACAACAGAGACTGACAGGTCCGATTAAAGGGCTAATGTTAAAGGGTTAGTTCACCCAAAAATTAAGTCATTAATTACTCACCCCCATGCTGTACCAACCCCGTAAGACCTTCGTTCATCTTCGGAACACAAATAAAGATATTTTTGATTGAATCTGAGAGCTGGATCAGTCCTACATAGACTGCCTAAGGGACTGGCTCTTGACGGCCCATAAAGTCATTAAAGAAAAGGTTTAAATATTCCATGTGCCTACAGCGGCTCGATTATAAGTTTATCAAGCGACGAGACTACTTTTTGTGCGAAAAAACATAAATAACGACTTTATTCCACTATTCTATTACTTCCTAATGGGCGCATGCGCGAGAACTGAGACGAGGACGTTCTCATTCGACTACTTCTTGTTACCGGCTGCTCACCGCTTAGGAGTTTTACCGCCACCTACCGTATAAGATGATGTGCTGATATAGCTGGAAGCGCAAAACTTTCTGTTTACAAGCAGAGGAAGATGCGCGCTGTACATACGCTTTTCAATTACCGTACTTTCCGCACTTAATTTTCATTTTTGGGTGAACTAACCCTTTAATGTTATGAGAATATTAAAATATGGGATATTTTACAGGAATATACTAAAACGGGAAGACAGCGGGAAAAGAGATCAACCCGGAACAAACGTGAGGGTTGACGGCTAACGTTACTAACCATCTCTCCGGATTACTGTGTTCCCACTGTTTGCCGACTCTTTGTTGGAAATTTCATATGGATCCAAACCGTTAAGTGCCGGGTTTAGTCCACATATACCGGTCACTGGCTTCCCGGTAACATATCCCGGTAAATTCCACAACCTTTTAGAGATTTTAACACCCTTTTTCTTTTCTTTATCCCAACTCTGCTGCTTCTCCTCGTTCGACTTGCTGTATGTTTACATGCGCGTAAGCTGCAACATGGCCGCCACGCCAGTAATGACGTCACAACACCCAAGCCAGCACACACACACACACACACACTTCATCTTTCTTCAAGTTCTCTTGAGAAACAGTTTGCATTCACCTCTGCAAAGAGCCAGTAGGTTGAATGATGGTGGTCTTTTGCTGTTCTTTATCATCTCTTTGAGGATTGCCTATTGGATTTAAATGCCCACTCTTAAGGAGAGTAGCAACAATCCTCAATCTTCTCCATTTGATGTCAACTTGTCTAACCGTGGAATAACAAATGCCCCTATAGACCTTATTCAGAGCAGCGCCATGACAGGTTGTGAGGGATAGACTTACCGTGTTTCCAACGGCATCCGCTGTAAAAAGCTGAATAAAGCGGCTAGATTAACTTACAATTTTCCACAGCTTACATTGTCGGGAGTTTTTAGTCAACTGACATTTCTTTGAAAGATATTTTTCCAGTGTTTCATGAGCAGAACAATCTGAAAACACATTAAATAACAGTACAGCCCATTGAAGAGATGCAAGTCTATCTCTCACAGCCTCGCTTTCATTCTCATTAAAAATCAAAGATGGCGCTGCCATGAATTAGGCGAATACCAAGCAATGCAATGTCTTTAGCGATGCTGTTAGTGCCCTATTCTTAGACACAAACGAAGATCACAACACTTTTTATGAGTAATCAATGCAGACATTCAGGGCTCAAGTTGATTGAAGAGACCATTAGTTGCTGTGGTCCTACAATCTGCTTACAATGTTTTGGGAATAGCCGTGTTTGCAAACTTTTTCAGTAAAGCCTGTGTATTGGAGTAAATGGATGCTCCAGAAGTACCTGCACTTTTGTCCAGGAAGTATGCCAGCAGACAGCGCATGACGGCCTGATGACATATGACCAAAACGTTCTCCTGGCGCTCAAGCTCCATGATTACAGGCTCTAAACGCTGAACCAGATCCTCATAGGACTGAACACACACACACACACACAAATATATTAACCTTTGCATGTAATGTAAATTGAATTGATTGTGGTATTTCTTTGTTGTTTAAAATCCAGTATTCCTGTAATTCTTTTATGAGTCTTTTATGAGTTCAATAAAGGACTATGTCTCGTCTTCTGTCCAAACATACCGAACTACATCAGTTGACCTGTAAATGCGCAAAAACTGTTTCCATTGGAGTTTTGCGAAATATTTCTTTTTTCGAATTGCCTGAAAAACCTAGCCTGGATGCCAGCCCGAACCCCGCCCACAACATTTTTTGGTCTGGAAGTTCGGTCTGGACTCGATCCATTGAGGAGTAATTATGATCAGACAAGAAACGTTCGGGCCAATCAGATTGCCAGGGCGGGCTTTATGCGATGATGGACAGATGATCTGCAGGGACGTAATCATCACGTTATCAAAGAGCGATGACTGCAGCTGGAGAATTGAGATGTATAGATTACGCTGTCGCGTCTGTTGTAAAATAAATCGACAGCGCATTCATTTTAATAGACAAACAGAGAACTGCAATCAAGGCATTTGTCGATCGGAAAAATATTTTTGGCGTCCTTCCAACATGATTCGGGAAAAGTGTAACTTATCAGCTGGCTCTGACGGTCGTTAAGAAGATGGGACGTAACGAAGAGCCTGTGGTCGTGGTGGTTTCTCCTTTGGTGGCACTCATGGAGGAGTAAGTAAAAGAAGCAACACTCGTTATTTAACTTCTAAAATAAATAAGTTCTGTAGTTGAAAACTGCGCTATGCAAAGGAGTTGACTTACTGCGTTGCTCTGATTGGTTGGTAGGTCTACCGACTATCCAATTGAGTGCAGAGGTTTTTTTTCCTGGTTCGGTTACGACACGCCTCATAATCAAAGGCCAATGGAGGAGTTTCAGACTCATATTCTCAATAGAATATGAGTATGACGAAGTCAGGCTATGAAAAATCACCTCAAAAGTAAAAACTTTTTTGCCAGATATGGGAGTTTTTGCAAAATTTGCATGTTTCTATTTTCAATTCGCAATTTAAATTTGCGCAATTTGAAGGGTACCCACATTTGGCACATGTGGATCTGGGCCACAAGCAGGCCATAGCACTGTCAGCCAAGTGCAAAGAAATAATCCAGAACTGGACCTTATCTGAGCCACAAAATCTGTGTATTAATTGGCTGAATAATCCTGTTTACAAGCATCACCGAAGGAAAGACAAAAGCAGAAAAAGAGACGAGCAGAAACACAAGAACTATACACTGTAAAAAAATATTTTCAAAATTTGTTATCACAACGTATTTTCTTTTGTCAAATCAACTTAAATAATTTATTTACTTATTATTTTGAGTTTCTGATGATTAAATTAATCTCCTTCATTGTATTAACTCACTTTTTTACGGAGGCGTATTGCATTCACTTGAAGAAAAAAAAAATCTACTCTGTTTTTCTGAATTAACAAGTTAATTTTTCATGAGAAAAAAAATGTGCTCTGTTTTTCTGAATTAATGAGTTAATTTGTCATGAGAAAAAAAAAATTTGCTCTGTTTTTCTGAATTAACGAGTTAATTTTTCATGAGAAATTTTTTTTTGCTCTGTTTTTCTGAATTAATGAGTTAATTTTTCATGAGAAAAAAAATTTGCTCTGTTTTTCTGAATTAACGAGTTAATTTTTAATGGAATTTTTTTTTTGCTCTAATGAGTTAATTCAGAAAAACAGAGCAAAAACTTTTTTCTCATGAAAAATTAACTCGTTAATTCAGAAAAACAGAGCAAAAAAAATGTTCTCATGAAAAATTAACTCATTAATTCAGAAAAACAGAGCAAATTTTTTTTTCTCATGAAAAATTAACTCATTAATTCAGAAAAACAGAGCAAAAAAAATTTTTCTCATGAAAAATTAACTCATTAATTCAGAAAAACAGAGCAAATTTTTTTTCTCATGAAAAATTAACTCGTTAATTCAGAAAAACAGAGTAGATTTTTTTTCTTCAAGTGAATGCAATACGCCTCCGTAGCTAGCAGACCCGGCGCAATCATTTTTGGAGTCATTTCAGCAGACGACGTTAAAGCGCAGACATGGCTCATAAATATCGGATTTCTCCGCAGGTTGGATCGGAAAAATCCGATACGTGAATTACGCTGGTATCGGTCCCGATACCGGATCGGATCGGCACCATCCCTACTACTACTGTAACTTCATTAAGTGACACAATATTTAAACAATTGGCAATAAGGATGTTATGATACAACACAATTCAGATTTCTTTCTACTTTAGCACATCTTTACCCATCTCTCCATATGCTACATTCATTCATTTTACTTTTCACAAGCAAAATATAGCAACTCCAAATTGGTGTTGCTAAGAACTGCAATGACCGGGCCTCGAAACACCACCGGCCCAGCGGGAAAAGTCCCATCTGCTCGTCTCTTTTTCTGTTCTCCTCTTTCCTTCAGTGATTCTGCTTGTGAACAGGCTTATTAAGGCTGAGATGACTCCATATTTAAAATACACAGATTGTGTGGCTCAGATAAGGTCCAGTTCTGGATTATTTCTTTGCTCTTGGCTGACATGTGGCATTGCTATGGCCGGCTTCTGGCCCAGATCTGGCAAACAGGAGTGAGCCACCCAAGGGCCGTCATTCCACACTGCATGTGGGCCAGATCATCTTTCCACGTGTGCCAGATGTGGGCCGGATCTGGGCCGTCAATATGTTGCTATGTGGGTAATGGAAACGGAGCGAATATAGACCATTTCACAAGATGTAAACAACACTGGTCCAGAAACACGCCCTGTTTCAGTTTGTAACTGTTTTCTTTATTTCACATGTAAAGAAAACATCTTAAAGATGTTTGTTTAACTTTTTGATTCAGTTTTAAATGCTCTGTTGGTTGTATTTTATCCCAGCTTTTATGTAGTGTTAAAAAACTGAAACAGGAAGTGCTTCTGGACCAGTGTTGTTTACATCTTGTGAAATGGTCTATAATCTTCCGAAAGGCTCACTGCTAAACCAGTAATGCACTGGGCAACACCCAAACACATAAAGCATCCAAAAACATGTCAATCTCTCATTGCTGTTCAGTATCGACACCATTGGATTGCTGTTTGGGTCTCAAAAGTGTCCATGGCCCAGGTGAGTTTTAACAAAGTCCCTTTGAAGGCAAGTCTCTGCCTTATTGTTGATGTGTTGCTTGCCCCAATACACTCACCTCCCCCTTTGGATAGCGGTACCGGTATTTGTCTTGGTCTCTGAGTGCAAACTCCTCAGGAAAGTGTTCTTGAATCTCTTCGTACATCATCTCCTCACACACACCCTGCACACCAACACATGCACTTCATGACAAATATATATATATATATATATATATAATACAAAAATCAAAATGGCAACTGTCTGTGGCTTTTTCCCAGTGTGTACTTCAGTCGATCTCCTATAAGTGCACCTAGACTCACAGCATCAATCTCGTTCAGTGCTTTCCATTGCTCATAGGGCACTCCGATGGCCTCCGCAGTCTGGATGGTTCTCCTCATGTGACTGGTCCAGATCTTCAGGTCCAGGATGGACTGACCCCTGATGTATGTCCCGAGAGCAGCAGCAAACTGACACAACATTGCAGATAAATGAATGAAGTATTTTATTTCTTTTCATTTCCTTTTCCTCTTCAGAATATGGTCATCGATAACAGAGCATATTTAAACAAAATATATAGAAAAAAGCTAACTTATATTTACCTTCCCCTTTTACAAATCTAGATTTGAAACGGCTACTGTTTTCTCTTTACAAAATATCATTGTGGTGAGGGGGGCGTGGTTGGCACGCTGTCTGCACGGAGAGATGAGTCAAGGGGCTGTGCGGTGAGTAAGTGGATCAAGGACAAGTGATAACACCTGTGTCTGATTCCAGTGATTGGTGTGGAGAGACGGTTAAAGCCAGCACAGTGGGAGAAGAACGGGGAGAGAGAAAGGACTGGGACTTGTGCAGCGATCGAGTGGAAAGAGTGCTGGAGGAAGCAAGGAGAGCTGAATCAGCGTGGAAAGAGTTTGATTGAAGTTGTGCTGTGCTGTAGCGAGACTACGGTGAACGCGCTTTGTGCGCACCTTTTGTTTTGTTTGATTCTGAGTAAATAAAGTCTGTACAAGTCCCAGTATCGCCGACCCTGTCTCCTTCTTCCTATACCTCTACTAAGAACTGTATTACACTGGTGCCGAAACCCGGGAAGAAGGAGTCTGCCGCCGCCATGCAGAGCCCGTCAGGATCGCCATTTGCGGACATCATTCAGTCACTCGCGGCTCTTCAGCGCGACCAACATCAAGCCCTGCTGAGCATGAAGGAAGAACAGGATCAGCGCTTCCAGGCGCTGCTCCAAGGCCAGCAGGAGGACCGCGAGTTGTTCCGGAGCTGCCTCGGCCGGGAGATTCCGGCCACTCCCCCACCAGCATCAGCCTCGGCCACACCATTGACCCTCGGGAAGATGGGTCCACAGGACGACCCGGAGGCGTTCCTGGACCTTTTCGAGAGGTCGGCCGAGGCCCGGGAGTGGCCCAAAGAAGACTGGCCGTTGCGTCTCATCCCGCTGTTGTCCGGTGAGTCCCAGATCGCCGCCCACCAACTGCCAGTCTCGAATCTCCTGGTCTACGACGACCTAAAGCGCGCCATCATTCAGCGGGTCGGCCGGACCGCCGAACAGCACCGACAACGCTTTAGGTCCCTGACCTTAGAAGAGGCCGGCCGGCCCTTCGTGTTGGCGCAACAGCTCCGGGACTCCTGCCGCAAATGGCTGATGGCCGAGGGTAGCGACGTCGAGAAGATAATCAATCAAGTGGTGCTGGAGCAGTTCGTGGGGAAGCTTCCAAAGAGAACTGCCCAATGGGTCCAGTGCCACCGCCCGACGTCGCTGGACCAGGCCATCCAACTGGCGGAGGATCACATGGTGGCGTGCTCGGGGGTCGGCGAATCCCTCCCATCGGTCTCTCTCTCTCCCTCTCTCTCTCTCTCTCTCTCTTCTAAGCCTCTCCCCGCTCCCAGGTCTCGAGGGGGCCTGGTGCCCCGCCCAGCGCCGCGGTGGAAGGCTGGCTGGCCGACGGATAGCGGTGCCGCGGGGAGAACGGGTCCGCGGGGGCCGACCGCGGGGGACACATCCACCCTGGTTCCGGGGACAGCCCTCTCCCCACGTCAATCCCTTGGCCCCCTTCCCTCCGCTGGGGCAGCGGTAAAGCCTGGGCCGGCTTGTTGGCGCTGTGGGGACCCGGACCACTTTATTGACCGGTGTCCAGTGATGGAGGTGGGGACCCTGGTCCGGATCCCCGACGCGCCAACGGCCGCCCCCGATCAAGCTGGCCTGTACCAGATACCCGTGAGTATAAAGGGGGGTACTTATCAGGCTTTGGTGGATTCGGGTTGTAACCAGACCTCTATTCATCAAAGCCTGATTCGATCCGGGGCATTGGATAAAAGCCGTGTGGTTAGGGTGCGGTGTGTGCACGGGGTGGTGGAGAGTTATCCCTTAATGTCCGTCGCGGTTCTATTTCGGGGACAAAAACATAGTGTGGAGGTGGCAGTTAACCCGCGCCTCCAGCATCCGCTGATCCTGGGAACTGATTGGCCAGGTTTTGCGAAACTATTGGGGATTTTATGTGCGGATGCCTCTTGGGAAACGAAGCAGCGGGGGAAGACAGCGGTGGTGCAGGTGGGGGATGCTGTACCGGGACCTCTGGGTGCTGCTGCAGGGGAAGAGAGAGCTTTAGAGAGAAATCTCCTCTCTGAGCGCGATGATTTTCCCCTGGAGCAGTCCCAGGATGAAACGCTCAAACATGCGTTTGGTTCGGTCCGTTCCATCGACGGACAGCTACTCCACCCGGACCAACCGCTCTCGTACCCCTATTTTTGCGTGATTAAAGATCGGTTGTATCGGGTGACCCAAGACGCCCAGACAAAGGAAGATACAACCCAGTTGTTAGTGCCAAGGAGCCGCCGGGAAATGCTTTTCCAGGCGGCTCATTGTAATCCGATGGCCGGACATTTAGGGCAACGGGCGACACTAAACCGTCTCATGGCCCGATTCTTCTGGCCGGGCATTCACGAGAATGTGCGCAGGTGGTGCGCGTCTTGTCGTGAATGCCAGTTGGTGAATCCACCGGCCAATCCAAAAGCACCCTTGTGCCCCCTTCCACTGATGCAGGTCCCCTTCGAACGAATTGGTATGGACCTCGTCGGGCCATTAGAACGGTCAGCACGAGGGCATCGTTTTGCGTTAGTCTTGGTGGATTACGCAACACGATATCCGGAGGCAGTTCCGCTCCGCAACATCTCGGCTAAGAGTGTGGCAAGCGCGCTGTTCTCATTAATCTCCCGGGTGGGGATCCCTAAGGAGATCCTCACCGATCAAGGCACGGCGTTTATGTCACGAACGGTTCGCGAACTGTATGAATTACTGGGCATTAAATCGATTCGTACCAGCGTCTATCACCCACAAACGGATGGTCTGGTCGAACGTTTTAATCGCACGTTAAAAACCATGATTCGTAAGTTCGTTCACGAAGACGCCAAAAATTGGGACAAGTGGCTGGAACCCCTATTGTTTGCTGTACGCGAGGTCCCCCAAGCCTCCACGGGGTTTTCCCCCTTCGAGCTTCTCTTCGGTCGTCAGCCTCGTGGGGTGTTAGACGTGCTGAGGGAGACTTGGGAGGACGGACCGTCTGCTAGTAAGAACGAAATTCAGTATGTCCTGGACCTGAGAACAAAACTCCACACCCTGGGGCGGCTATCATTGGAGAATTTGTTACAGGCTCAGAACAGACAGAAACAGCAGTACAATAGGGGGGCTAGACTCCGACAATTTTCACCGGGAGATAAAGTGCTTGTATTACTCCCCACGTCCAGCTCGAAATTACTTGCAAAGTGGCAAGGGCCCTTTGAGGTCACACGGCGAGTCGGGGATCTCAACTATGAGGTAGTTCGAACAGACAGGGGCGGGGGACGTCAGATGTACCACCTCAACCTACTAAAAAAGTGGGTTGAGGCGGAGGCAGTGATGCTGGCGACGGTGGTGAGTGGGGAGGAGGACCTCGGGCCAGAGGCGAGGGTTAAATCTCAGTCCTTCTCTCTCTCTCGCCCTCACAGCTCACTGATATTAAAAGGGTACAAGCGGAGTTTTCTGACGTGTTCTCGCCCCTGCCTGGTCGAACGAATCTCATTCAGCACCACGTTGAGACAGATCCGGGGGTCGTTGTGCGTTGCCGTCCGTATCGATTACCTGAACACAAGAAGAAAACGGTTCAGGCCGAATTAGAAACCATGCTGGACATGGGGGTAATAGAAGAGTCCAACAGTGACTGGGCCAGCCCGATAGTTTTAGTTCCAAAACCTGACGGCTCGGTTCGATTCTGTGTGGACTATAGAAAGGTGAACGCGGTGTCCAAATTCGATGCTTATCCAATGCCGAGGATTGACGAATTGCTTGATCGGCTTGGCTCTGCTCGCTTTTATTCGACGCTGGACTTAACAAAGGGGTATTGGCAGATCCCCTTATCTCCAATGTCCAAAGAAAAGACAGCTTTTACCACGCCGTTCGGGTTACACCAATTCGTCACGCTTCCGTTCGGGTTGTTCGGGGCACCGGCGACTTTTCAGCGTTTGATGGACAGAATCCTCCGGCCGCATGCTGCGTATGCCGCGGCGTATCTGGATGACATTATCATCTATAGCAATGATTGGCAGCGGCATATGCAGTATTTGCGTGCTGTCCTAAAAACGCTGAGAAGGGCCGGGCTCACGGCGAACCCGAAGAAGTGTGCAATTGGGCGGGTAGAAGTAAGGTATCTGGGCTTCCACTTGGGTCACGGGCAGGTGCGTCCCCAAATTGATAAGACAGCAGCGGTTGCAACCTGTCCGAGTCCTAAGACCAAAAAGGAGGTTAGACAGTTCCTGGGGCTAGCGGGATACTATAGACGATTTGTGCCTAATTATTCGGACCTCGCTAGCCCGCTGACTGATCTGACTAAAAAGGGCGCTCCAGATACGGTCCAGTGGACGGAGCAGTGCCAGCAGGCTTTTACCCAGATAAAGGCTGCTCTGTGCGGGGGACCGCTTTTACATGCTCCTGACTTTTCTCTCCCTTTTATCCTGCAGACAGATGCGTCGGACAGGGGCTTGGGCGCGGTCCTGGCCCAGGAGGTGGAGGGGGAGGAACGGCCGGTGCTGTACATCAGTCGGAAGCTCTCTAAGAGAGAGACGATGTACAGCACCATTGAGAAGGAGTGTTTGGCCATCCGCTGGGCTGTCCTCACCCTCCGCTACTACCTCCTGGGACGGGAGTTCACCCTGTGTTCGGACCACGCTCCCTTGCAGTGGCTCCACCGCATGAAAGATACCAACGCGCGGATCACCCGTTGGTATCTGGCGTTACAACCTTTTAAGTTTCAGGTTGTCCACAGGCCGGGGGCGCAGATGGCTGTGGCCGACTTCCTCTCCAGGAGGGGGAGGGGGGGGCTGCAGGCCGGACGGTTCCCCGGCCTGAGTCGGGCGGTGGGGGTATGTGGTGAGGGGGGCGTGGTTGGCACGCTGTCTGCACGGAGAGATGAGTCAAGGGGCTGTGCGGTGAGTAAGTGGATCAAGGACAAGTGATAACACCTGTGTCTGATTCCAGTGATTGGTGTGGAGAGACGGTTAAAGCCAGCACAGTGGGAGAAGAACGGGGAGAGAGAAAGGACTGGGACTTGTGCAGCGATCGAGTGGAAAGAGTGCTGGAGGAAGCAAGGAGAGCTGAATCAGCGTGGAAAGAGTTTGATTGAAGTTGTGCTGTGCTGTAGCGAGACTACGGTGAACGCGCTTTGTGCGCACCTTTTGTTTTGTTTGATTCTGAGTAAATAAAGTCTGTACAAGTCCCAGTATCGCCGACCCTGTCTCCTTCTTCCTATACCTCTACTAAGAACTGTATTACAATCATAATTTGTCCTTTTTGAGAAAAAAAATTTAAAAAACGTAATCATTTGCAGTACAATTTATCTAAAAATAAGTCACACAATACAATTATAACGTGAAAAAGAAAAAGAAAAATAATAAATAAAAAAAACACAAAATGTAATACTGACAATAATATGAATATTAATGGAATGGCAAGAAACAGACTGTATAATAATTCAGTCAATAATTCAGTTTCATTAATAAATGAAAACATTATTGTAATCTTCAAAATCGTGAACTTTATTAAAGGCATTTTTGACTTTTAAATTGTTAAATGCATCATTCTGCAAAAACACGAGGAGAATTCTCCACATGAAGGACCCTCAACTGGAAGATCAATGTGCTATGTCTTTTATTTTATTCTTTATTGGATTTATTATAACTGAATTGTGGTTCGGTTATAATAAACACTTAAAACATCATCAATCCAGGACTCATTGAAAGTTCTGCTCCGTTGTTTTAGATTTGCGCTGACCTTCTTTCCTTGTGCAGAGAGACCGGAGTCCCCTCCGATGCGGCCCGAGACGTTGAGTTCACTCTCTCCGTGTCGACAGAGGTAGATGGTGCGAGGGGTGACGTGGATGTTCATCAGGTAGTAGACGATCCTGCTCTGAATATGGTCCTGAACCTGATTCGCCAGGTACCTGCTGCCCACGTTAAAGATCTTAATGTATGACAGGTTCCTGTGGACACACAGTAATGATGAGCACTTCCACTACTGTCATGTCAAACAACAGATGTACCCTTGCTGTGAAAACTGTATCATACCACTTCCCTTTAAAACAGTAATATACCGTAGAAAACAGTCCATTCTGGGAAATATGTTGTTTTCGAGGAAAATATACTGTGAGTTAACCATCAGCACTGATCCTCAACGACTCGTCTCCATACCGGCCTGATTACTTCGACTTCCAAACAGATGGAAATGGACAATTCTCTTAATGGTTTGATCCAATTTGTTTTGTAATCACTGTTCCTTCGTTGGCCCCCGACTGAGCATGGGTTCTCCCAAGGTTTTTTTCTCCATTCAATCGCCTGATGAAGTTTTGGTTTCTTGCACTGTTGCCTTGCTTTCGGCTTGCTTAGTTGGGGACATTTAATATTTAACAATATTATTGATCTGCCTTAATTAAAGGAGTAGTTCACTTTTGAAAAAAACTTTTGCTGATAATTTACTCGCCCCCATGTCATCCAAGATGTCCATGTCTTTCTTTCTTTAGTCGAAAAGAAATGAAGGTTTTTGATGAAAACATTCCAGGATTTTCTCCATATAATGGACTTCAATGGGGTCCAAAAGACAGTTTCAGTGCAAACTGTTCAAAGGGCTTTAAACGACACCAGACGACGAATAAGGGTCTTATCAAGCGAAACGATCGCTCATTTAATAAATAAATAACAAAGTTTAAGTTTTATAAGCTCAAACGCTCGCCTTGCTCTGTTCTGTGTGACTCTCCTGTTCGAACTCGTTCATCAAAATAAACAAATCTTTTTCCAAGTCATTTGGTTCATTCGGCGAAAGAAACGAACGAATTGATTCGGAAAAAGATTCGTTCATTTTGATGAACGAGTTCGAACAGGAGAGTCACGAACGCGCATCACAGAACAGAGCAAGGCGAGCATTTGAGCTTATAAAACTTAAACTTTGATATTTATTTATTAAATGAGCGATCGTTTCACTTGATAAGACCCTTATTCATCGTCTGGTGTCGTTTAAAGCCCTTTGAACAGTTTGCACTGAAACTGCCTTTTGGACCTTGAACCGTTTGGTTCCCATTGAAGTCCATTATATGGAGAAAATCCTGGAATGTTTTCATCAAAAACCTTAATTTCTTTTCGACTGAAGAAAGAAAGACATGGACATCTTGGATGACATGGGGGCGAGGAAATTATCAGCAAAAGTTTTTTGAAAAGTGAACTACTCCTTCAAGGTGTACGATGACGGAATTTTCTTCTAGAAACAAACTTGTTGTATTATTTTCATGTTATCACTGTGAAGCTGCTTTATATTCTCTACATTAGCTCACTAATATAGTGCACTTGTGAGAGGGAATGAAAAGAAGTGAGTGAATTCAGACACTGATAAACACAGAGAAACAAGAGAAACACAAGAACTACAACTGACTTCCAGCCACACTGAGTGTGAAACCAGTTTACAAACCAGTTTAACATTATTTCTTTCATACATGTACAAAAGTACTTGTTGAGAATTAACAGAGTTGTTTATGTTTTATTGAAATGCACGAAATGCATTTAACAGTGATAAACTGTAAGTTATAAAACACTGTCACCAATAATTACAAATTTTGGTCCCCCCCAAAAAAGCCTGGTGAATTACAGTATGGGCGAAAGTGTTTCACCTGTCTTTGTCATCATCTAAAGGAACATATGCGAGTTTGTAGCAGTCTATTCTCTTGAGGAAGTCCGTCACAGCCTCGTCTTCATCACAGTCAGCGTAATCAGGACTGCTCAGCTTCACTTGCTGCAGATTCAGACGGAAAGCAAAAAGGTCTTTCACAAACATACAGTATCATTCAATACAAACTTTCAAGAAATTTCCAGATCATAGTTTAATAATTATGCAGCTCAAGAAATAAATATATATTTGAAACACATCATATACATTCATCACATCATATATCATTTTAAACACGTGAAATAAATCGTATTACCTTGATGTTTGCTGCAATGATTTCTGGGTCATCACAAAGAGACTCAATAAAAAAGACCTACAAGAAGGATAATTCAATGTAAACTTAAAAATAATATATTGTAGAGATATTTTTAATTCATTTCTAAAGATGAAGCATTAATTTTGATGAATATCGACTCATCAATTCACCTGTTTCACTCACTTTATAGCCGTTCTCTTTAGCGAAGGTGAGAATCACCTCTCTACGTTCTCTTGTTGTGTTGGTCGCGTCGAACACCTGTGGGGAATTTCATTTCCAGAACTGGCTTGATTATCATCGAGAATCATCATAGAGTTTTTACAATATATTTACACTGTAAAATGAAATTAGTTCAAAACAAGAAAAAAAATGCCTTAAGGATTAAGGATGTTTTACTCAAAATCGTTAGTTTTCTTAAATAAAAACATACAAAAAGTGAAAAAAAAAGTGTCAAGAGAATGACAGAACATTAAACACTAGCATATCTCTCAAAAACAGCTTTACCAGCTTCACTTATTACTAACAGTTTGACTTAATTTCTGTCATACATCTACAGGAGTTCTTATTGAGAATTAACAGAATATATATGTTACAGTCACCATTGTGGTGATCAGTGTTTCCTTTAGTTGGGAAACAACTACAGCTATTCTTACAAGAATAAAAGCTTGTAAAGACACTATCATTATTTGCTTTTTCAATTTCAGCTTCACCATAATTAAATTGCTTAGTTATTTTACATTTAAATACAATTCACAAAATTACTATTTTGTCTATGTTTTCAATAAAATAAACAGCCTTGGTGAACATAAAACATTCAAAAACATGTTTAAAAATGTTAAATATTTCCAACTGGCTGGTTGTGTATAAAACATTAATCAGAAACTACTGTGATGATACATATGGCCTTATTAGCTGCTAATTGTTCAGATAAAGTTAAGTTTCTAATCACAGCTCTTCTAAATTCATCAAGATCTGTGGAAAACGTTTGTAACTATCGTCCGTGTTCAGATGTGTGTGTGTGTGTGTGTGTGTGCTTGTCACTTACTGCAACTTGTCCATGATCCTGAGTGAAGTAACAACAAACGTCTTTCAACGCCGCCAGAGCACACGCTCTAAAGCACAATTTACCAGAAAACTAAAATACAATAACACAATAAAATACAATAAAATACAATGAGAACTGAACTGAGCTGGATGATGACATCACTGTTTCTCCAGGTGTCCTTGTTACAGTGTTGCAGTTATAGTTATATATATATATTTAAGTACTGAAAAATATCAAGCACCTACATTTACTTACTATAGGGTTAGGATAGGATAAGGATTACACTGTAAAAAATATTTTCAAGATTTGTCAAATCAACTTTATAATAATTTATTTAGTTGAGATAACTTATTATTTTGAGTTTCTGATGGTTAAATTAATCTACTTCATTGTATTAACTCACTTTTTCCAGTTCAATGAACATAAAATTTTAAGGCAACCAGGTTACTTACTTTTTTAAGTTAAACCATCAATATTTTTTTACAGTGTAGGATTTGGTTGAGTGTTAGTTGCATGTAATTATGCATCATTTACTGTTATTTCTATGGTAAATATATGCAACAAGGACACTATAAAGTCAAGTGTTACCATTATTTTAAATATATTTTTCATTATTTACACCATATATATGTTGATCAATATATTCTCATTCTTATTGGGTGAATATTCAGAACAAAAGCATAATTGTGAGTGTGATAAACAAGAACTTGATATTAATGTTGGAGAAACAGCACTCCTTCTCATGTGATGTTACTTAAATGAAGCTCTGTAGTGTAAGTGTGAGTTTCTCACTTGCGAATCTTCATGGCCTCTTCGTTGTCTGGGAGGAAGAATTCGTAACTCTTATAGGTGTGTACGGCGTCCCTTCGGTACTGTCCAACGTTAAACACTGTCAAAATAGCTTCACATCAGTGACTGTTTACTGCAAGAAATAATGCTCTATGATTTTATTTGGTCTACAGAGGCACATATTACGTATAGACTTGTGTTCTTTAAAGAGCATTTTGACAAAAAACATTTTGACAAATTTGCTTAATTAACATTGAAAATCCCCCAAATGACCACTCTGACTGTTATCAATAAAAATGTACAGAGTTCAATATACCAGTCTGCAATGACCTGTACTGACCAATAAGTGTAAAATAGAAAAATATTAGTGCCTAAATCAACCAGTAGCCTTGACATTTTTTTGTTTTTTTAAATATTATTACAGTTAATTTATACGGAGGCGTGTTGCATTCACTTGAAGAAAAAAAATCTACTCTGTTTTTCTGAATTAATGAGTTAATTTTTCATGAGAAAATTTGTTTTTGCTCTGTTTTTCTGAATTAACGAGTTAATTTTTCATGAGAAATTTTTTTTTTGCTCTGTTTTTTCTGAATTAATGAGCTAATTTTTCATGAGAAAAAAAGTTTTTCTCTGTTTTTCTGAATTAATGAGTTAATTTTTTGTGAGAAAAAAAAAAGTTTTTGCTCTGTTTTTTCTGAATTTTTTTCTCGTTAATTCAGAAAAACAGAGCAAAAAAAAAATTCCATGAAAAATTAACTCATTAATTCAGAAAAACAGAGCAATTTTTTTTTTTCTCATGAAAAATTAACTCGTTGATTCAGAAAAACAGAGTAGATTTTTTTTTCTTCAAGTGAATGCAATACGCCTCCGTACATTTAGGCTTTGTTGATATTAAAGTGTTAATTTTTTTAAGCAATTTTGTGTCTCATTTGCATATAGCCATTTTTTCATCCATTTGCCAAATTGCACAAATAAATAATAGAACATCATTGTAGATATTAGCTTTGATATTCGCCATTATTAACTCTATTTCAATACGCATGCAAGATTACAGTTTATCTTCATTGCTAAATACACTATAACTAATTACAGGGGTTGGACAATGAAACTGAAACACCTGGTTTTACAACACAATAATTTGTTAGAATGGTGAGGGCCTCATTTTGCATCCAAATACAGCCACAAGTCTTGCTGTGTGTGTTGGTGCATGATCATGCGGTTTGAGCATCAGGTGCTCATGATCCTCCAGAAGGGTTTGGTAGTCCTCGGCAGTGTCGTGTCCATCAAATACAATCAGGATTGTCATTATATTGGAGCTCAAACCATCACTGATCCACCCGTGCTTCACTCTGAAGATTGGCCGCCAGAACCTCCAACATTGGCCAGTGTTTCAGTTTCATTGTCCAACCCCTGTACATTTTAAAATCTATGCCCACAATTTTTTACTAAATGTTTAAGATTTTTGAGAAAAGGAAGCATAGTTTCAAGAAACGTTTTAAAGCAATAAAGAAAAACTGTAATGTGTGAGAAAATGTTGTGCTTCTACCTGTTTCTTAAAATGAAATGTTTGTATAATATGATGCTTCCATGAATAATAATTCTCACCCTTGGTGGGAACGCCGATCCAGTTGAGGTAGCGCGTGAGTTTCTTGGAGATGTAGGTCTTTCCACGGGCTGGCAGACCGACCATCACTATCATGGTGGGAGAGTTGGTGAACTGCGGGACTGATGCTGAAACAACCACACACATTACAATGTCTAATTACAGTAAATCAATTAATCCCATGATAGTTTATCAACACACATTATAGTAAACTAACATTTCATTTCAAACTGACGCATCATTTAATATGGTTTTATAATGGGTTTCTTTAACCCTTGTGCATCAATTAAAAAAAGTTACACATAGGTAAAAAGAGGACAAAAATGTCCATGTCAAAAAACTCATAAAAATGTGACGCTTTGGAGCACAGACTTAAGTTTGGTATCATTTTAAAGAAGATCCTTTGCAGATTATTGCTGAAGTAAAAAAAAAAAAAAAAAAAAGTTATATAGGTATAAGTTTATGAAAATTATTTATAAAAAAATATTTTATATAAAACATATATTTTATAAATCAGGTTGAACTCTAAACTGCAATAAAATCAAAGCCATAAATCTAAATAGGTTGTGTTCCAAATTTGAGGATGATATCTCAAAAAATGAGCTTTGGGTAACAGTTTGTTTGGGTGTAGTAACATATTTTCTCATATCAGTCCTGTGTGTGTGTGTGTGTGTGTGTGTGTGTGTGTGTGTGTGTGTGTGTGTGTGTGTGTGTGTGTGTGTGTGTGTGTGTGAATGGCAATGACCTGGACTCGAGTGAGGTGAATAGCCCAGAGGACACAAACCATCATACACTGTCAAACTATAACACACACACACACACACAAAACACACACAAACACACACAAAACTGATTTTTATCACAATTACTCACATAACAAAAGTATAAGAAAAAGTGAAGAGTTCAGATGCAAAAGCCTCTAAGTGCCATTTAAAATTTTCTTCTAAAATGATCATTTTTATCAAGCTTGTATATTTAAGTTCAGTAATTTCACTTAAATGGCAATGAAGATTACCTATTAATTGTAATTTAAGTGAAATTACTGAACTTAAATATACAAGCTTGATAAAAATGACCATTCTAGAAGAACATTTCAAATGGCATTTAGAGGCTTTTGCATCTGAACTCTTCAAGTATTCTTTTATAATAAAAGAAAAAATATTCTCTGTATGATTTTATTTTAAAGCATTTTCACTATGCAATATGCTTTTCATCTGTCTACATACTAACTACACTTCTTACTTTTATGGAGGTTATGGTGGTTTTATGAAAATTGGTCCAGTTTGCAAGATACTTGTTCCAATTTGCTGATATATTGTGTCAGCATAATGAATAAAAAAGATGTAGTCTTATAACTGATGGCAAGAACACAGAAAGAGTCAGGATCACCTTTATCTATATAGCGCTTTTTACAATACAGATAGTTTCAAAGCAGCTTCACACAGCAAAGATTGAGAGAGATGTTTGACTTACAGCCTCTTCTCTGTCTCAGTCTGCTGCTCATCCACGGCACCCAGATCTTCTCCAGACGCTTTTGTGTAAGTTCCATTACGTGTATTTATTCTGTGTAAGATATGTACAGGTGTGTATGATAAATGCACAAAGTGACCTGTCTTCTCTGACGCATGCGTAACCTTGTCCACTTTGCAGCAGATGTGTTTAAACGGGTGAACCCTGGTCGAGGAGGCGCATCGAGCACCTGTAACAGCCGATCAATATTCACTACAAAACAAGCTTGATCTCAATTATGCAACTAATAATCATTCAAATAATTCCTCCTTTCCATCATCGAATCATGAAGGCCTGTAATGGATTCATTATATTCTCATTAAAACACTTCCCTCATTGATTCATGGTTATTTTAAAATCACTCGAAGTTTTGAACTTTAATATAATACTTGGCATGAGTCCATAAATATACGTTTTGTATTTGATAAACACAATTCCAAATGCATTTCCATTATAATAGCCTACATCATTTAATGTTGTTGTCTGATGATGGTTATTTTATGAAATTTTATGAAATGTCATTAGATGCACAAAAAAGGGCCATTTTGAGTTTTGGAGTTAATTTAGAAAAGTGCTCAAAGACCAGATAATATAAAGATGCCTTAAAAAAACAACTCGAGAAACCCCATATAAAGTCATTACCACTATTTTAAACTGCTGCTGTTGACACTGAAAATTGTGTTTTCTCGGAAAATGCATATTTGATAAATTATATTCTTGATTAATAATAAATCAAATCTTACTGATAAAACCCTGAATGGTTTATCTCCTCATACTTTAGCAAATTCTTAAAGTACTTCACGTTTATTGCGATCTCAAAATTCTGGCCAGTTGATAATACCTAAAGGAAACTGGGAACACTTCCCTAACATTTGATGTACTTATTACATCGTAAGATGAATGGCATTATAAATATCTCTCCCTGCGTCTCAATGCAGTGTTGTAGTACTCGAGACTCGGACTCGTCTCGGACTCGAGACCATATTTTAATGGTCTTGGTCTTGTCATGGACTCGTGTCCATTTGGACTCGGAATTGACTCGTACTCAAACATTTTTTTTTTTTTCAGGACTCGGACTTATTCCCGAGTCCACTCGAGTTCAATTCAAAATATTTTTCATTATTATTAATGTATGTTAATAAAATATTTCTTTAAATTGATTGACACGCCCAGTGATTGGTGATTTTCTAGTGCGCAACTGCGCACTATTCTAAAAATATCAAAAATGAAACTACTGCGGAAACAAAGACATCTACATCTTGGATGCCCTTGAGGTAAGATAAAACACACCAAAAATTAATTTCAAAGTGAACTATCCCTTTAATATTCAACAATATTATTGATTTGCCTGCATTGACACCATTGTATGAGAACTGACGATGACATCACTGTGTTCTCCAGAGCTGCTGTGTAGATAAATTAATTAAATTAAAAACTTTTTTACAAAAGAAATGAATCAACACTAAACTTACTTAAGCTGGACACAGACTCTATTTTATTCTAGATCTGCTGTACAGCCAAAACAAAATTTGTAGCATTATTTTCATGTTATCTCTGTAAAGTTGCTTTGAAACAATCTATAAAAAATGCATCTTGTTAAATGCGCTATATAAACAACGGTGACTTAACTTGACTTTTAATATCTATTGTGCATGTAATGCATTGCATGTCAATTGCATTGATTAAATAAACATTTATTCTTAAACATTTAACTGAAGACTCGGCATGATAAGTATTATTATCATGGAATATTACAAAATTCCTACTAAATGCATGCAGTTTAAATATCTCTGTGCGAGTTATTTGTATATCATCTGTATGGAATGATATAACGAGCAAAAGCTAAGATTAATAATTAGCCATCAGTCGATATCAGGTATCTGGAGCATGTAGATAACGTGCTAGTTTACTTAAGCCAGGGCTCTTCAACTCTAGTCCTGGAGGGCCAGTGTCCAGATAGTGTTAACTCTAACTCTAACTAAACAAACTGCAGCTGGATGTAGCCGATCGGAAGAGTAGCCGCTCACAGTCGGCAGGAGCTGAACAAGGAGATGTGAAGTCTGACACTTTCTGCTTCCCGTAGTGACGCTCGTGCAGTGTTTGCATATTTTATCATAGCTGAACTTAAATAAATGCAATTGTAACAATGTTCACAAATAAAAAGGACGAAGAAGTCAGGTCAGCAAGTTCTCAGTTTCTTTCTTTATTTCTCTCTCTCAAACAAAATAAAATAGGGGTCCTGCGCAGTAAACATAAAGCAGTCCTTTAAACCACATTAACCCTTGTGCATTAATTAAAAAAAATGTCCATGTCAAAAAACTGTCATAAAAATGTGACGCTTTGGAGCACAGGTATCATTTTAAAGAAGACCCTTTGCAGATTATTGCTGAAGTAAAAAAATAATAATAAGTAAATCCAAATAAAAGTTATATAGGTATAAGTTTATGAAAATTATTTATAAAAAATATTTTATATAAAATATATATTTTTTTAAAATCAGGTTGAACTCAAAACTGCAATAAAATCAAAGCAAATAAATCTAAATAGGTTGTGTTCCAAATTTGAGGATGATATCTCAAAAAATGAGCTTTGGGTAACAGTTTGTTTGGGCGTAGTAACATATTTTCCCCATTGGGTGGCAGCAAAACCCCACTGGAGCTCACAGTGATTGGATTTGAATTTGCAGTTTTTCTCTCTCAGTATTACAAACACACACATGTATAACACACATACTAACCACACTCTGACATCCATACCAACACACCCACACAAATATTGGTGCATAATTTATCCAGTTGGCTCTATAATATGCCGAAGCAGAAAACAGGAATAAAGCGATATTTGTTTTATAGGCCAAACTTAAAAAAAAGACACCATCTGCTAAAAAAAATAGTAAAAAATAAAATTTTGAAGCCTTGCCATCAGAATGAAAGCCTCTTAACAAAGATTACATTATTTTATAGTTAACTGAACCGGGGATTAAAAATGGCAGTTTCAATGGGGACATTTTTGTCCAAAAGGTGCTGAGAGGGATTATTTTTTTTATTTTATTTTGTTAAGAAAATGACGATGAAATAGTAAAATTCCAATAAAAATACACATCTGTGCCAATTTTTTTGCAGTTAGCTTTAACACAGGCAACGTGATCAAAAAAACAAAACTGAAAAGGACAAAAATGTCCATCAGGATGCACACGGGTTAAATACTGAATGTCCTCCTATTCAGGTCTTCAGACTCTATTTATCCCGTCTCTCCGCCAGTTACTGGGTTTCTCATCACTCGCTCTCCCTGTGCAGACTCCGCTCCGCTCCCAGATTAATCATCTCTCCTCTAGTCTGTGGCCTCGTCTAATAATGTTCAAAAAGAGGCTCGCAACCTACTGAAGTGGTGTATAACTGACACAGCTTACAAAGATCAAGTCATTCATTTGTTTTGCAGATTTAGAAAATGCTTTCATCTCCTCTGACCCGTCGTCTACTGTAATGCAACTTTATCTGGTGTTAGCCGGACTTTTAACACTCACTCAGAGAACTGACCGCTTTACACTGACCCCTGCTTATAGTGCTATAGTGAGTTTAAGACTTGATTTAGAGATTGTGCTGCTTGTTTTTAAAGCCTTGCAGGGCCAGGGAAAATACTTAACAAATAAACAAAAAATGCAAAACTCAAATAAATATCCCACAACACTTCTGCTCTGGGTTTGAAATCAGTTTATTGAAAAACACATTAGTAAAGAGCATATGGACAGAACGGTACACACACTCGTGTAAGCGAAGGTTAACATCACGTGACCGACACTGAGCAATATTTGAGCTATTAAAATACGGCTTCCTCTATGACTGGACTGAGTCGGTCAGGATCTCACTGCTGTGATAGTAAACACTAGATCAGGCAGATCAAGTCTAGCTATAGTATACAGTGTTTTATTATAACGGTGTGCGTGTGTTTATGAGTAAACGGCTGTATGATCTAATATATGACCATGAAACATGTTATGATGGGAATGTGATGCCCAAGAAATCCATGCGTAATCAAACATTCATGAAAAGCAGGCTTTATTTTTCAAGAGTAAAATTAGGACAAAAAAGGGATTATACAATTCTGTTACCAAACGACTAAAACAACTGACTCGCGTGGACTCGAACTCAACCGTGACGATGATTTGCACTATAAAGCAAAGTTAAAAGTGTAAAAAAGTCAGACTAATCTAGTTTTCAAGGATTCATCAGAAGGACATGATTGCCAGAAGAAACTCATAATGAAACAAGAACTGATCTCTAGAAAACACACGTTTTGAAGAACGTGATTGTGTCACTCATTGGGATTGGGATTGGCGTCAGGATACTGGGAGAGGTCAAAGGTCAGGACTTTACTGATGACGCAGTCTCCTTGCTGTGGACACAGACAGACAAAGGTCACGCATAGGAAATATGCTGTGACTCATATCTCCACCAGAATTATATAATAATAAGTCATATTACCCATCCCTAAGCAGTTTCATCGAGCCGCTGACTTAAAGTCATAATACAACACTGAGTGTGTGTGTGTGTGTGTGTGTGTGAGCACTGACCTCTGGATACACTCCGATCAGGGAGTCTGCCTTGGTGTAAAACTCCTCTTTCAGGGAGATCACGATGGCCTGGAAGTTCTGCACCGACTGGTCCTTGATGTAGTTGGCGACCTGCAGAACAGGCGAATCAGTGTCTAGATCACGAGCAGACATGTTCAGCTCAGGGTCATGCTGTCCGTCACGACATGTGGGCTGGCAATTCACCATCTCTAATCTCGGTTTGATTTCTAATGATATTAACATGAGATTCCCTGTCCCGCGAGTTTGAACCACAGACTGTAAAAACTGAACTGATTTGTGGGTATCAGTATGCGGGAGTCTCCCGTTTTCCATCACAGATTTTCCAAACGTCGATAAAAAACTATTGCGAAATGACGGTGTTTCCATTAACTGATGTTTTGCGACTAAAACGTCTTTTTTTCCTCTCGCGATAAGTCATTCCGAAAATCATGGCAACAGACTTTAGTAGGTTTATATTTCACAGCCAACGCACCGCACTAGATATTATTATTATTATTATTATTAATGGAAGGAGACGTGGTGTGTTATCCAAGCAGGGAAAGACACAGAGTTCCTGGTGTTTCTCCCTTATTTCTGCTTTGATGTCTTCATGGCATTTCTTTGAGGTTTAGAGAGGCTATTCCTGTAATTGTTTCTTTTTTTTATGAATTTAATAAATAACTCTATCTCGTATTATGTCCAAACGGTCGTTGTATTTTTAAAACGCAAAGTTGAACACCATCATTTTAGTTTGACCACACCAATGCTGCGCTATATACATCTCAACGAATTTTCAGATATTTGTTTATGACTTTTTGCCCCCTTTAACACTTTTAAAATATTCACAAATTAATATGGGGAAAAAAATGTAGATTTTACTGGTTTTCTAAGGCCAAATTAGAACATGGATATTGATGATATTTTCCCCACAGTGCCGAATAGGTGAGTTATTATAAAAAATAACGAGCTAAAAACATAATCTCCGGATGCCCCTTTAGAGAGAACGGCACCTTTCATACGGATTACATAATCAGAAGGTATTAGTTTACGATTCGAATTTGTTCTTTTTAAAGTGGACATTTCAAGCTTTAGTCTATAAAGGCTATTGGTTCAGTTCTCGCGCTCCACTTCACGAAGATCATAAAGCGCGCCTGATTGTTTTATTTTACAAAAGCACGTTTTCTTGTTATTGTGACATTATGCAAATAAAAGTAGTTGCGAATAATGTATTATTATTTTCTGTATAACCAGAAACAAGTATTTTAAGTTGATTGATGGGAAAATGCAAGTGTTCACGGCGCCCGCGTCTGTCTGCCGTCCATTGCTCCAAACCCCGCACACACTCTTGGATATTGGTCAAAATCGAGTGTTTATTTGTGATAATCTTAGCCCTATTATTATTATTGTCCAACCTGTACTATGAATGAGATGTGACTAATTGCTTTGTTCTTTTTTGGATAAAAGCGTCTTCTATGTAGCCTAATAAATGTTATAATAGGCTAATGATGATAATTATTATTATTATTTGCGGACACGGACCTAAAACACACTCCGTCTTCTAAGTCAGGTGACTGTAAATGCGCAAAATCAACGGGATGTGCAATAAACGGGAGTTTTTGCGAAATCGCCGTGTTTCCATTGAGCGTATTTTCATTTCGCAATTTCAATTTGCGCAAATTGAAGGGTAATGGAAAGGTATCCGGTCGCTCGTAACATTAATGATGGATTAAGATAGCGCCGCCGCAGAAACAGGTTCAGTTAAAGGTGTTTACAGAGTGAAGCTCTACATATGAAGGCAGTCATGCATCATTTCCTGTCCTTTACTCACGCCTGTCAGCTTGTGTTCCTCCATCCCGCTCTGTCTACTATAAAGTTTTATTGGTTTTTCAAAGGCGATCTACACACGCTTGTTTTCAGTCTTTCTAGATTTAATTCATCAATTTATCCTTATAATTCAATTACTTTTACATACAAATTAAATGAATTATATATTTTAGATGTTTTTAGTTTATATCTTCACATCTGAACAACATGTCTGTGTAAATTTGTTTTAGCAAAATTGTGTATTTTAATTTTTAATAATAGCAAGTTTTTGTTTTTTTACATTAATCATGATTGTCAACTTGCCATCAGCAATAATCATAACTGCAGATATTGATATTGGTAAAACTCAGAGTGAGGGAAACTAATCTCTAGTCTGGCTTGAAAATCTCTCTCTACAAAAGGGGAAAGCGTTTGGAAACCGCTGAACAGAAGTGTCAGGTGTAGCACAACATTTCTATTCTAACAGCAGTGCCTGATGGGAATCCACTTCATGGATTGCATGTACAATATAAAATGTTAAAAGTTCATCATGCAGACGCAATATGCCAAGACTGCGTGGCCCTCACCCGTCTCCCATGATAATCAGAAGTCGGTTGTGTGATAAACTGGTGAGAAACAAACCTTGCCGATGTTGGTGTTGTCGAGTGCGGCATCGATCTCGTCCAGCACGAAGAAGGGAGCGGGCTTATAGCTGTCGAGGGGGAGAAGGGCGTCAGGCACACACGGATGAAGGCTGGGATTGGACACGATTGGACACATATACGTCCACGCACCTGTGAATGGCGAACAGCAGAGCGAGAGCAGCCACGGTCTTCTCTCCGCCAGACAGGTTGTCCATGGGCCGGAAACGCTTGCCTGGGGCCACACAGTTATAGTTGATCCCATCCAGGTATGGCTCCTCGGGGTTCTCAGGCCCCAGAAAAGCCTAGCAACACACACACACACACACACACACACACCAGTGGAAAGATTCATCTTAGTGTTAGGAGAAGGTCAGACTTCGACAAGCCTGAGGAATAGGTTGTGGCAGAAAAATGCACGTTTACAAAAGCACTATATGACTTCATGGGTTCTAAACGTATGCTTTCATGTGGCCAGGATGTAAAGTTACTTTAGTTGTTTATGCAATCAAAACCACACTTGCTTTTCTGTCATGGTGTGTGTGTCAAAGCTTTGCTTGCCAGCTGCATCTCAGTCAGTCCTTCCAGAAAAAGTTTTTTTGTGATTGTTGCGAGCAAAAATTATTGATTACGCGGCCCGTTTTCTTTAAAAATGCAATGAAATATGCGGGATATTTATGCGATGAAATTGCGGGAACTTACAAAAATTGCGGGAACTTGCAAAACCTGCGGTTTGACGAAAAAGAGAAAAAAAGCGATTCCCCCAACATCCTGTTCTTACTAGGCTACTACCTAATGTAAGAGTCATTTCTTATTACTTCCTTTGATAAGCAAGCATACTACATCATAGAAAGTGCTGGGAATATTTCATTTCTCATCTTGTTTTATATTTATTGAATTTTCAGAGTTTGATATCAAGTTTCTTTTACACATTTTCTGATAAATATAACATCTGATAAGTAAAATATTAGACAACAATAATTTGGGGGGAAAAAATAAATGTAGAGGGGATCACAGACATGTATTAAATTCCTTTAGCAGAGATACAGATCTTTGGGCTTTTCAATTTTTTTAAAAAAAAATTTTAGAGGCTCAAAATACATTTTAAAGGCTGTTTTGAAATGAGCAAAGTTGGGTTTTGAGTTACTCCACTTAGTTTGATGGATATGAAATTTTCCTAATAATAGAAAAAAAAACGATAACATACATTTTTCTTATAGGAAAGTCAAAATCATTTGAGTGAAGTAAGAGAGATGACAAATTTAAGACAAGGTTGCAATTCATTTTAAAAACTAGAAATTGAGACATCTCATTCCAAAAGATTGAAGATTAGGGACATTCAAAGAATAAGTGCACAATAGACTCCCTTTCAAAATTACAAAAACAGCAATGTTTTATTTCAGACTGTAACGAGTTTAATAAGGTGTGGCCCCTTTAAGAGCTGTTGAACTCTCTGCAGTGCCTCGAACGCCCCATGTCTGTTTGATGCTACTTCTTTTATCTTATGTTGTTTATTAAGTAACGATGTGACGGTAGAACGTGTGACGGACAGTTATACAAGTTCGATTTGTGAGATGTCGATCGCCTCCGTGAGTCTGTCTGGCGTCGCGTAATCACGTCACTTCATAACGTTCCCATGGAAACAGGGGGAAATGGCTGCTCTCGTGTGAAGCAAACGCAACATTTTTCAACTTTCTGCTAAGATACATGTGACTTTTTTTGCAAGGAAAATGCGAGGATTATGAAATCATGCAAACCCCGCATATTTTGCACGGAAATCTGCAATTTATGAGGCGAAAGTGCGGCGTATTTGAAAAAAAATGCGGCCCCCGCATAAATATGAGGACTTTTGCATTGAATTCAGCGATCGCATAATCGTGTTTTTCTGGAGGGACTGCTCAGTGGACTGTAGACTAGAGTAAGCACCTGCTTCATGACACTCTCGCCTAGAGCGCTCGTTTGGCCGTAAACTCTCTTGTAAACTGCAACGGCCTGAGGAAATCTAAACGTTTGGCCATATTTTTACTGTCCCAACCCTCGTAGGACAGAGCAATGAGCTGCTGTGTTCTGAAGATGAATGAAAGTCTTACGGGGGTTGAACAACATGAGGGCGAGTAATTACTGACAGAGTTTTCATTTTTGGGGTGAACCAACCCTTTAAGCCCCCCATAAACTGGTGTGGCGTCATTTCAAGCAAAACAAAGCCAAAATGAAGTTTGTTTTGTGAGACAGAAGTGTATAAGTACCTGGGCACTGCTGTTGCGGGACAGAGATTTATAGATCTCATCGATGTTGGTGGCCACAGACTCAAAGCAGGCATTGAAGCGGTCAAACCTCTCCTTCTTTATCTGCTCAAACGCCTGCTTGGCCTTCTTCGCCCTCTTCCTGGCAGCTTCAAACTCTAGCACAATAAACAAAAGAAGACATTAAACAAACAAACACAAAACCAGTGAATGCAAAAACACAAGCTGGGTGATACAAACAAGAACTATGACGCTTCTAGAAGTTATCAAGAGATCGTAAATAAATCGATACGAATCGAGTGGTTTAATGCTGAAGAGCTTCGGCTGACCACAGTTTATGTGTTGGGGTGGAGGTTTAAATGATATCTTCATGTGTGTGTGTCAGATGAAGACCCTTCAGACCCTTTCTCAGAGCTGCTGTACAGCTGAACTATAATTACTATATGTGACCTGACTCCAGCAAAATGAGTCACAGTGACCCAAATTTTAAGTAATAAATTGATCAAATAATCAAAATTGAGATGGAAAGAGGACACTGTAAGCTTTCAAATGACACCTTGGTCAAAGTCATACCTTGAATGGTTGCAAAGATATACACATTTGAATTCTGGTCATCTGCCCTTTTTTTTTTTTTACAATTGAAAACCTGAGAAAATCGTTTTTAAAGTTTTTTTGCCCGTTTCCTTTTTTTTTTTTTTTTGTTATCTTTCAAAATCCATAGCATTTTAAGGGATAAACTATTTATTTTATATGGCTTAATTTGACCAAATAGATTAACATATATATAAATGCAATTTAACGAGGCTGAAGCTCAACTTATTTTTAAGTTTTTTGGAATAAATAATTAAAAAGTCACTTTTACAAAAATGTTCTAAAAATCAGAAAGATTGAAGAGGAGTCAAAGAGAAATTCAGTTTTCATGCGGATTAGCAGAGAGCAGTCTGTTTTCTTTCGTTTTGAATGGTTGTGTTTAAAAGTAGACATTTCAATATATACATCTCAGGTCTGTGAGGCTAGGATACCTTATACGCTGACTTTCGGTTCATGAGACGAGCTTAAGAGCTTTATTTCTTCTTATTAAATCCTAGTAATTGGTTGATGAAACATTGATTTAAATTAAGATAATTATTTTAAAACGAAATTCACTTTAAAGAACGGCTTTGTGCTTGCTTTCGGTTTAAGCTCTGTGAAAGTTTTAGTGCTGCTTCCAGAGAACGGTCACGTTCGGTTTGTTTTTTCCGAACACGGAAAATAAAATAAAGATTTTATGTTCTGGGGAGAGTCAACCCTTCTTCATCCGGTGAGTAGGCCTATTACTTTTGGTTTGTGCAGTGTAATTCACATAGGCCTATTGATTAAAAGATTTAATTATCTGGGAATTATGGATCTCCTCCATAACGCTGAAATTGCCCAATTTTAAACAATTTAGTAATAATTTAACTAATTTTGTGGTGTAAGTCTACGTATTTTATAACGTTAACTTCAAATAATACTAATAGTAATTTAAAGATGTGGTACCCAGCAAACAGGGGACGTCCTCCGGACGTTGCGAACGTCTAATTAGGTCCGGATCTGGTCCGGTTCATAACGTTCGCTGGGGGACGTTCGGAGGACGTCCGCATTTGGTCCGGTTCATAACGTTCGCTGGGGGACATTCCGAGGACGTCCGCATTTGGTCCGGTTCATAACGTTCGCTGGGGGACATTCCGAGGACGTCCGCATTTGGTCCGGTTCATAACGTTCGCCGGGGGACGTTCGGAGGACGTCCGCATTTGGTCCGGTTTATAACGTTCGCTGGGGGACATTCCGAGGACGTCCGCATTTGGTCCGGTTCATAACGTTCGCCGGGGGACGTTCGGAGGACGTCCGCATTTGGTCCGGTTTATAACGTTCGCTGGGGGACATTCCGAGGACGTCCGCATTTGGTCCGGTTTATAACGTTCGCTGGGGGACGTTCGGAGGACGTCCGCATTTGGTCCGGTTTATAACGTTCGCTGGGCAATATTATGAAGCTGCAGACTCGGAGCCTGCATCTACAGTCCCCCACCGAGAGTCCCGCATTCTCAGACCCCTCGTTTTTCGAACACAGCGCCTCCTGCTGTTCAACAGATCGAATAACACCCGCACACAGAGTCCAGCGTACGGTTATCCAAATGCAATTAAAAAACAACAGGATGCAATATTAACAGTCTCCAAATAAATTATCCAATAAATATTTGCGTTACCTGCTTAATGCATGTGCCAAAAAAAAAAAACTCATTGTAACAGATGGAAGGATACAATTACAGATCTATCTTCTGAAAAATAGTATACGATATTATATTGCTACAATGTTTTTTTTATATTTGTTTTATTCAAATTCCAATTTTTCTTTCAGTTCAACCTATAATAGTCTAATTAACATTATGATGCTAACATTACAAAATCTGTTTTATGATATTTTGAATGCGAAGCAAAACAAATCAGAATAGACAAAACACCAATAATAAACAATTCTGTACTTTATTTAATGATAACCTAAACATCATCTTGCTGTAAAGAAAAAAGGAAGAAAAAACTGTGTTCGTGACTACTTTTCGTCTTCCATTGCATTAAAAAAAGTCGCTTTGCATAATCATAAAATGATATGTTGCTGGGTTAGGGGTAACTCCATCGATTGATGGTGTACCCTGGAATAACCTACAACAGTATAGGCCCGATAGCACATGTCTTATGATGTTTCAAAAAAAAAAAAAAGAAGAAAAGAAAAGAAAAAGAAAAAAGTTGTTTGCAAATGTTACATTGCTCTGTTGAAATGTCCCTTGAGATGTTTTTGAACTTTGGACAACTTTGTGGGTTTGAAATATATGGGGGCACAAATGGCCAGTGAAAATAACTGCAGCACTTATGACATAAGTCCAAGGATAAAGGCTAACGCTAGCCATCAAAATATTTTCGGGGGGAAGAGGGTGAAAAAAACATACATTAACGGCTCAAATCTTGTTACAAACTATCTTTACAAATATTAAATGGACTATTCATAATGTTGTATCGACGAGCTAAATTTGTTTTATAAAAAAATAAATCAAACGAGGCTACTACGATTCGCTAAATAAAATTGAAGATAGGTAGCCTACTCACTTTTTGGCTTAAGTTCTTCACATGTTATCCGATACAATTTGATAGGAGGCGCTGTCTCGAAAAACGAGGGGTCTGAGAATGCGGGACTCTAGGTGCAGGGGGACTCTAGATGCAGGTCTCCGAGTCTGCAGCTTCATACTACTCTCGCTGGGGGACATTCCGAGGACGTCCGCATTTGGTCCGGTTCATAACGTTCGCTGGGGGACGTTCGGAGGACGTCCGCATTTGGTCCGGTTAATAACGTTCGCCGGGGGACATTTTGAGGACGTGCACTTTATTGACATTATGGAAAACCATAAAACCATGTTGGTGGTATAAAAATACTGCCTATTAGCATTTTTAGCACATGTTCAAATGTGAGATATGCTTGAGTGTTCGCAAAAACAATAATAAAAAAATCTGAATTAAAAGTGCCATTGTCCATGAGTGATAATTTGCACCTAGGAACGGGTCATAGCTTCAAAATAAGTTTTAGATTCATGCTTTAATAATGATATTTTTATTCAAGTAGGTTATAATTCTAATTTCTCTTTGAAAATGTATGACTTGATGCGTTTTAACGGGCATGCGCGTGAAGTTGAGTTGCCATGGAAACGGAGGGTCACCAGTGCAGACAGCAAAACTCCGACTCTCCCTGTTTTCACTGCTTTCAGGTGAGTTTAGTCTCTAAAATCACACAAATAATACACACGACTGTTCTTGAAACTTCTCTTAATTTTAACTGGCACGCTTCTGTTTAATATTTAACGTTACTTTATAGAAATGGGTTAGTGTCTTCGAAAAAATCCATTAGCATCACTAACCGTTTAGCTACAGAAGAGTTAACGTAAGGCTAACATTATAGCTTGAGCTTTTGTTTATGAATGTTTGGGCTTTTAATCACATTTTATGTGTTGATTAGAGGTTTTGATATTTTTGTAGCCTAAATATTTTGCTTGGAAGTGAGCTAAAAACGTATGTATTTAACATAAAACGTTACGTTTTATTACTGTTAATCGATGACGTCATTTACACGGCTGAAACTAGCTAATGGTTCATAAATATTGATAAAAAGAAAAATTATGTGATTTCAGCAGCAACAAGATAACTGTTGGCTATGTGACAAATGGTTTGTTGTGTTCCAGATCGTTCCATGCTGATGCCCTGCTCAGTAGCAGAGTTGAACTGACAATCATCTGAACCTGGCAACCGGACACGCAAACACACACGCTCTTTTTTGATAATGAAAATAAAATTATTTTGTTTCCTAATATTCCTTGTTGTGTGTTTGTTCCTTGGGTAGTTAACATGTTAAAAATACTTCTAGTGAACGTTAAAGTTCACTATAGAAGTCTGAAAAGTCCCCGAATGTTTGCTGAACGTCCCGCAAACGTCCCCCGCGACGTCATGTAAACGTCCCGCGAACGTCCCCCGCGACGTCCTGTGAACGTCCCGCAAACGTCCCCTGCGACGTCCTGAGAACGTTTAAAGAACCCTACACGAAGACGTTCAGGGGACGTTCGCAGGGGACGTTCAGGGGACGTCCTGGGGACGTGTTTTTGTTAGCTGGGTAGCTAGCATTGGGTCTGGATGTGAAGGATAACTCCGGGATTTGAAGGGACGTGTCGGTGTCGTGATTCGGTCTTCTCACACCGCGACACAGGTTCGTGGATCTGAGTGTCGCGATCGTTACAGCCTTACATATAAATATACTCACACAGCTTAGGTTAGAAGCCTCCAGTGAGTTGAACGTTTCAGCGGATAGGCTACCCGGGAAATGCTCAGAGATGACGAAGGGAGTTGAGAAGAGCAATGTTTATTTCAGAGAATTTCAAGCTTTGACAACTTTAATCGTCATTTAAATACCTTTACTCAATTATCTGGACTACGAAACTTTGGGAGATTAATTTTGAATGTCTGTTCTTTGAAATTAGCACAAAAAAAAAAATTTTTTTTTGTTATTTCATTGTTTTTCCACATAATCGGCCCATATCTTAAAATGAAACGTTGCGACTTCCGACTCATTTCGCCAGAGCGGGTCACATATATTGAATAATGTTTTGGGTTTTTGTCAGCTTAATTATTAAAACCTGGATTTAGTGTTTAGTTTAAATGTGTGTGGACTGTGTGTATATATACGCGTACATAAACAGTAACGTGCAAATGTCTTAAGGTTATAATAAGAAGGTTATTTATATATTTTGCTTTAGTTAGCCAATAGAAAAATGGAAATGTACATTTTGCAAACATTATTTTTTATCTGATCTGGTGTGGAAGACACTCATCTCACCAGAGTCAGGCCTGAATAACATTAAAGAGACAGTTCTCCCAAAAATGCAAATTCCCTCATCTTTTACTCACCCTCACGTTGTTCCAAACCTGCATGAATTTCTCTCTTCTGCTGAACACAAAAGATGATATTTTGAAGAATATGGGTAACCAAACAATTGATAAACCCCACTGACTTCCAAAACAAGGGAATGAAATCAAACACCATCAATGTTAAGGCAATGGGGTCCAATCTTATTTTTTGCACTCAGGACGACGAAACTCATTGATGGAGAGAAAATGGAGACAATTTTCATTTTTGGGTGAACTGTCCCTTGAAGAGAGAAAAACTCACAGACGAAATCCATTATCCAAATCCATGCCTTCTTTCTTAGAGCCACAATAAAGCAAAAGTATAACCTATAAATAACTGTTTTAAAACAATTCCTAGCATGCCTAAAAGTCTTCAGTCTGTCATTTCTTTTCCATGAGAATGGATAGTGAAGTTTAAAGCACTAGCTCAATAATATAAGTGATCAGGCTGTGGACAGTGGCAAGGGTAGACCCCCTTGGCTAACTGCTAGCTGTTCAGACGAGTCCGCGAGTGTGACTCAGTGTGTGTGTGTGTCTGACCGTCACTGGTCTCCTGGAACTTGTCCCGGACGCTCTCCAGCTTCTCCATGGCCTTCATGTTGGGGGCGCTGATCCTCTGCAGGATGCTCTGCTGCTCGTTGAGTCTCTGCTGTAGCGTGTTCATCTCCGCCTTCAGCTCCTCCTCCGACAGAGAGTCCTGCAAGCGGCATCAGTCACGGCATCCTCATTTATAGAGCACTTACAGAGATAAACACATCATCTAAGGTAACAGAGATTGGTTTGGTTTTACAGCGGTTATTTTCCAGCTAAAGTTAGTTTTGATTGATTCACTTCCGTCGAAATGATCATTTGGCCGCTAAGACGACACCGTTCTCTGTGAACAGACATTAAACTGAACCTGTGATAAACGCTGATGGCGTTCACATGCACATTAAAGGAGTAGTTCACTTTTCAAAAAACTTTTGCTGATAATTTCCTCACCCCCATGTCATCCAAGATGTCCATGTCTTTCTTTCTTCAGTCGAAATTTGATGAAAACATTCCAGGATTTTCTCCATATAATGGACTTCAATGGGGTCCAAACGGTTCAAGGTCCAAAAGAGAGTTTCAGTACAAACTGCAAACTGTTCAAAGGGCTTTAAACGACACCAGACGATGAATAAGGGTCTTATCAAGCGAAACGATCGCTCATTTAATAAATAAATATCAAAGTTTAAGTTTTATAAGCTCAAATGATCGCCTTGCTCTGTTCTGTGATGCGCGTTCGTGACTCTCCTGTTCGAACTCTTCATCAACATGAATTTATCTTTTTTCATGTAATTTGGTTGTTTCAACAAATGAAATGAACGAATTGACTCGGAAAAAGATTCATTCATTTTGATAAACGAGTTCGAACAGGAGAGTCACGAACGCGCATCACAGAACAGAGCAAGGCGAGCATTTGAGCTTATAAAACTTAAACTTTGTTATTTATTTATTAAATGAGCGATCGTTTCGCTTGATAAGACCCTTATTCATCGTCTGGAATCGTTTAAAGCCCTTTGAACAGTTTGCACTAAAACTGTCTTTTGGACCTTGAACCGTTTGGTTCCCATTGAAGTCCATTATATGGAGAAAATCCTGGAATGTTTTCATCAAAACCTTCATTTCTTTTCGACTGAAGAAAGAAAGACACGGACATCTTGGATGACATGGGGGTGAGGAAATTATCAGCAAAAATTTTTTTTTAAAGTGAACTACTCCTTTAAGAACTGATTCTATAGTTAGGTGCGTTTGAGTATATGTGTGCAGGTCTGTGATCCCCTACAAACCATACCTGAACAAACTACTTTTCTTGCCCAGAAATTTTGATGAGAAATTTTATTTGATCACTTCGGGGTTGGTCCGTGAACCCTGATTTCCACAATGCTTTCTCACATTCTGAACAGAGTGTAAACGGTAACGCAAGCATCGATGTACCTTTAGGTCTTCTGACAAGCTGCTGAAGTCGATCTCAATGAGCGCTTCTTTAGCCAGGACAGTGCTAGACGCCTTCTGACTGCTGCTGAGACTCTCCTCGGCCTGAGAACTGCCCTGCAACACACACACACACACACACAGTTACCAAATACACTGCTAGAAAGCCTCAACACAACTACATACTAGGGCTGGTTAATAAATATCGATTTCTCGATAATAATCGATTCTAATTTTTACGAACCGATATCGATTCTTAAATCTCAAGAATCGATTAGTCATCCTGTTTCATTTGAATGAATGGATCATTGTATCGCGGCTGCGCGCATCCAAAAAAAAACTCAATAATCTTTGTCCTTTTTTACTATTGATATGAAACAAAGTCTCAAATTTCAAATTACGTCCATTTTCTTTAGAAATTCAAAAACATAAATAGCGTTTCGTCGCTGTGGCGTGAGATCGCCCTGGAGAAGCAGCAGCGCTGATCTCTCTTCCGGCTTAATAATACCAGTCACAGCGCCAAATAAACATGAATGAGCATCTGAAAGTGTGTTAAAGATAGAGGACAACTTATCCAAATCCGGATCATGTCACATTGATTCGCTCAATCAGCGTTTCAACCGTGGAAAGACGTCAGTTAAACAGCTTGTAATCAATGTATCGTCATATTTACCTCAGAAAACCCACATAAACTCGTTAGTCGGCTAGAAAAAATAACTCTAGAGAGGAGCATTTTGTTAAATATATACACCATATTACATATGCATTATAATCTTAATGTTCTTCAATATTTAATGCATATTTGAATAAATCTGGCAAGTTATTATGACAGCCACCATTTAAATGTTTATTTTTCATATCATCTTCTTATTATAAAAATAAATAAAAGTGTAATTTAAGTGTTTGTATAGCTACAAAACAGTTCATTATTACCTTCATATTAGGCTAATGAAGTCTATAGGCTACAACTAGACTCCCATAGTTTACAGTATTAGTTTAGAGATTTGATTTCCTTGAGAAAAAACGGCCATTTATTGTAACTGATATCCAAAATAATCGATATTGAGGTAAGCGAAATCGAATCGTGAAATTTGTCTCAATACCCAGCCCTACTACATACTCTTTATTAGGATTGTTTACCACCGCTTATATCCCAATAATAGCTTTAAAATAGCTTTAATTCATGGAAACTATGAAAAAACAAATGTGGGACATTATACGAAAGGCAAGTATGTAGTAAAAAATAGTTCCACAATTCATAAGCATCTTATATTTGTGAGGTCCCAGCGATTGTTGGGCGTGTGTGATGGTGACGTCACCTCCTCCTGGCTGATGTCATCCATGGTGCCGGAGCGCAGCGGGAGCCGGATGTCCTGCATCTTACAGGCCTGCAGGAGGTTGTGTCTGTCGCTGCGCTTCTGCTCCAGCTTGGTCTCGATGGCCGTCACCTCCTTCTGCAGCTGCGTCAACTCCCTGCCCACACACACACACACACACAGGGTTCTCCACACTGCTTTTCCTGGAAACATCTATGCATGTCTGGATAAAGCATGACAGGTCTCACTTGTTTGCACCCCCCAGTTTCTTGCGGATCTCCTCCATCTCATGGTTTTTATCATTAACCTCAGATTTCTTGGCCAAGTGCTGGTTCTTCAGATCCTGCAGCTGTGCCATGGTTTCATCAATGATCTTCATATTCCTCTGCTCTTCCTGTTTAGACATATGAAGTTCAAACATAGGCTCAATGGACCATCCTCATGAGTAGTGTTGTCAAAAAACTCGGTACTTCGGTACCAAGTCGGTACAAAAAAAAAAAAAATGTTACGGTACCAGCTTTTCTAGGTACCGAATACCTAATCCAGTTCTAGACGCACTGTCTGAAAGGTGCACAGTTGCGTCCTCTTCATAACGCTGATATATCGCTCTCTCTCTGAATCCACTTGTTGACACGAAAGGAGGAAAGAGCCACATATGGAAATATTTTGGATTAGGCTAATGTCACGTTGCCATAAGAGGCCGATTATATGCAAATTAGCAATTTCAAATATAGGCGCGAGGCAAGCGCGCTCATAATAAAACTCGTTGCATAGCAACGACAGACGCCGCGTGAGAGCAAGCGCTTTGGAAAGAATAAGCACGCGCAAAAATATAATAATAAAAAACACTTGCGATATGTGAACGGCCTCTAAAGTGCTTCCGGGGTAGTTTTACGAGTACATGAGCACAGTAGTATCCACCCGACACCAGAGTACTGGTATTAGCATCGACGCATCCCTATTTATGTCATTTAATGTCAGTGCCGTATTCTTGCCTTTATAACTCAGCAGGTTTAAAAAGCCTTTTTAAAATTAAATATGAATGCAGTTTTAGATTAAATAAAAGTACAGTCAAGTCAAATAAAACATGTTTTTTCTCCTGTAGCCTATAGTTTGGTAATGCTACAATAAGATACCATTTATCAACATTAGCTACTTCACATCAACACATTGAGTGAACAATATATTTTTACAACATTAATTAATGTTTGTAAATGTTATTTAATAGAAACACTTGATTGTTCATGTTTGTTCACTTCATTCATTGTGCATTAAATAAATGTTAACGGATTAGAACTTTACAAACAACTTTAAAAATGTGTTAGTGTATACTATTGTTTATTTTAGGTCATTTTATCCAATCTTTTTCTAAAGTGTTTATAATACAAATGTACTGTTTCCATACTTGTAACCGTGATAAACACTTAAATATATGTAAATTTAAACTAAGCTTTGGTACCGAGAACCGTGAATTTTTACTGGTATTGGTACCGAATACTGAAATTTTGGTACCGTGACAACACTACTCACGAGAGTGTGTGTGACTGATCTCTACCTTCTTGAGCCTCTCGATCTCGCTCTCGTCTTTCTTGACCGTCTGTTCCCACATGACCACCTTCTCCTGGTCCTCCTTCAGCTGGTTCTTCTCATAGTCCAGCTGGATCGCCAGGCGGGTCTTTTGAGTCTCAAACTCCAGGCTAGCAGAGAGTTCAGGATGAGTTATCAGTTACGGGAAATAACATGGTTATCACAATTCAGATCCACATAAAACTATTTTTCGTGCCATTTCCTTTGGTGTGGTGATGCAGGACATCTTTGTTGAAACAACAAGCAGATTATTTCAACGATCTCACCGTTTTTTTGCGATCTCATTTTGCCTTTTGACCTTCTCTTCTTCGAACTCACGAATGTTACGAACGCCGATCTCTTTGCAGAAGTCCAGAAACACCTCGTCCTCCACCTGGAGTGAAAGACAGCACACATGACTGCAGACGGGTGACGGATGAGCCACGGTAAAGGGGTTTTAGAGGACTCTGCGGTGTCCTACCAAGTTCATGCGGTCCTTCAAGTCCTTCATATCTCTCTCTCGTGACTGGACGATTCTCTTGATGTCATTGATGCGTGGACTGAAGTTAGCAAGTTCACTCTCCAGCTTCGATTTTTCCTGAAATCACCACAATATGAGATATTTACAGATATTTTTATATTAACAATAGGTTTTGATTATTAGTCACTCTCAGACGCATGCGGTCCGGTTTCAACGGTCAAATACACACACTTAACTGCACATTGTGTGGGTATTCACATCGTTCCGTTGCAAAACTGGATGTGTAACAGTGTATTAGATCCGTGCATTTGTTCTTAAAGGGACAGTACCCTAATAAACTGTTGCCATCGGTTTCATTAATGTTAATACAAATGATTAAAGTCACACTGCTTTTGACGATCACTTTTATATCATTATGAATCAATTTAGATTCAATTAATTCAGTGAAGACTATACAGGGTTTTATTTTTTTTACATTTGATTGTTCAATTTCTGTAGCATTTCTTATAACATGTTAAATAAAACCACGTTAAATAATTACTGACCAGTTATTGATGTACTAAGCAGTTATTCTATTGGTCTTCCAGAAGACTGCCAGTCACGTGTGTAATGATTGCTTCATGTGTTTTATAATATTGGGTTGCCTGAAGTGAGCAGTTGGGCAAGTGGCGGTACCTGCATGTTGAGGGACAGGTGTCTGGTCTTGGTTTGCTCCAGATCACTCTGAGAGTACTTGAGTCTCATCTGCAGCCCGTGAGCTTGAGACTGAACCTGCCGCAGCTCGGCCTCCTTCCTCTTGGCCTTCATTTGCTCCTGATATGAACACGCAAACCATCAGTCACGGCACGTATGCTCAAATCCCCCACACACACACACCCTTCTAATTCAGCTTTACTTACTTTAAGCTCATCTGTGAGTTTCTCCTTCCTGTCTTTCAGTTTATCCACGGCCTTCTCATCCCAGCGCCGAGCCTTGGCCTTCAGGTCACTGGCACCCCCGGAGATCACTCCAGACTTCTGGAATAACGTCCCGTCTAGAGCCACAGTCTAAACAACAACACACAAAACATGTCCAGAATCAAACTGAATCAATCTTTTTACCACAAGAAGTGAGAAGGGCTGTCACGGTCACGTTCGACAATCAATTCCACAATCGATCAGACCAACCAACACAAGTTTCCAAAACAAAAACAGGGAATCGATTTTGAATGAAAAGTTTTTATTTCGAACATGTAGAAAAACAAACAAACAAACAAACAAAAAAACTATTTTTAACTTATACATGTCTGAAAAGGAGTAAGAAGAAGCATAAGCTTATAACTTATTATTAGCCAACTAATCATAACTAATTAACCGGTTGACCGAACATTTTGATCAATTTGTCTCTACACACCAAAAAACAAAAACATACATACATATCTACCCATGTTTATATACATCTTCAAATAAAAAATGACATAAGAAAAAATTATTAAAAAAATAATAATAATAAAAAGAGAAAAAAAAATATAAATAAACTATTTACACCTTGCAAATATCATATTTTTACAATGCTTTTTAAACTGAGTCATACTTGTGGATTGTTTAAGTACTGAACTTAATCTGTTCCACAAGTTCACTCCACATATCGAAACACAAAAACTTTTTAATGTTGCTCTCACCCCTAATATTATATCTGCCTTCTCTATTAAAAAACAGTTGTTGAATATTACCAGGGAGTAGGTTATTTTTTGTTTTATACATTATTTGTGTTGTTTGAACATAAACCAGATCAGTAAATTTCAACGTCTTGGATTTTAAAAATAATACATTTGTGCGATCTCTATAACCAGCACCATGAATCATCCTTATGGCTCTTTTTTGCAATATAAATAAAGATAATAGTCTGCATCTGTAAGTATTACCCCAAACCTCTACACAATAGTTTAGATATGGTAATATCAGTGCACAGTGAAGAATGTGGAGTGATTTGTAGTTCAGAACATGTTTCGCTTTGTTCAATTTTGAAATACTTCTTGAAAGTTGACATGTTTTATGTGAGATTTCCAACTTATTTTATCGTCTATTATCACCCCAAGAAACTTATTTTCATCAACCCTTTCTATGTCCACCCCATCTACCTGTATCCGAATTTGTATACTCTTTTTACAGTTAGTTAGTTTTATTAATGTTTAATGATAATTTATTTGTATCAAACCATCTTTTTAATTTATACATTGCTGAAGTAGTAATCTCCTCCAATTCCTGTAAATTCCCCCAGAACAAAAAATATTTGTGTCATCCGCAAATAGCACTAGTTTCACTGTCTTTGTAACTTTACATAAATCATTTATATATAACAAAAACAATTTTGGACTTTAACAACCTACAAGACCCCAGAGTTGACAAAAGCAATTTTGGATTTGAACAGTTTTTAACCAAAAATGTGTTTTAGATGGACAGATCAATACAGGACACAGAACATGTAGGATGCTGGAAAAAAACAATGTCTCTCCTGTTAACCAAATGCTTTTTAATATTCCCTATTACTTCAATGAACAAGTGTGTGTGTTGTGTTGTGTAGTGATCTGTAATACGCTGTATTCAATATCATGATCTCACAAGTTGCGTATTTGCGCTAAATCTGCACAGATTTGTCTTAAACGAACTTCCCCAGCAAAATGAGTAAACAGAAACACGGCAGTTTGGCGTGATTGGTTGTTAATTTCAATCCTTGAGTGTTGCGCTCCGGTTTGTCAATAAATCATCAGGAATATTGCTGACTTGTGTGTCTCAAGCACCTCTTTACGTTTCGCCTAATGCCTGTTAGGTGTTCGTGGATTTGTGTGCATTTGGTGTTGAAAATGGAAACGTCTTTAGACGTGGAAAATCGATTTTACAATCCTGTCTCAAAGCGAACAGGATTTTTTCCACCAAAGTGAGCAGTGCTTGCCTAAGCTCTGTGGTGTTGTAGGTTGCGAAAACATTCACATCAGTCGCTGGGGTGTTCATTCGGCACAGCTATGGACCATCTAATGCGTAAAGGTCTGATTCAGTGACTTGTCTTTGTACCTTGTGTCTGTATGGTCCCCCAAACGCGATCCTGCGAGCGTCCTCCACGTTCTCACAGACCAGGGCGTTTCCGCAGGCGTACTGCAGGGCTTTCTTAATGTGTGGCGGCTCGTATCGGATGACATCGATCACCAGTTTGGCACCACGCAGCTCCCGCAGCTTCTCATCCGTGGGCTTGACCTGTGCAGGACACCATAACACATGAATCAACATGCCGGTCCACAACACATGGCGTGAAACACTTCTAGAGACGTCACCTCCAGGTAGTCCAGGGGCAGGAAGGTCTCGGGTTCGCCACGCTGCTCTTTTATGTACTGGATGCAGTCACGACCCGTCTTCTCAGAGTCCACGATGATGGCATCCATGTTTTTGCCCAGCACTTTGGTGACCGCGATCTGGAACTTCTTCTGTGTGGGCTGGCACAGGTCGATCAGTCTGCCGTACTGGAGGAGGAGACCATCATACGTGAGCATGCGAACACACTACATATACAAACCCCATCAAAACAGCAGCTTTAGAAAGAACTTCTGCCGCTAAAGATACAGCCTATGCAATGGCAGAGAACACCAGTCACATTTCAGAGGAAAAAGAAATCTGTGCAACCGCTTTTATAATGTTCAGAATTAACTAATCAAGCTCAGTCTTCACCTTACTCGAACTACAAATAAATCTTAGATTATTATGAAAAATCAATTGTTGAAATGGGGAGCCATGAAGTTCCCATAATCAGTCCCTCCAGGATTTCACGATTTTTTTGTGTGATTTTTGCGATCAAAATGACTGATATTGTGGTGGTAATTTCCAAAAATTTGTGAAAAAATTTGCGCTTTATATATAACATTTACCATAATAGTATTCAGTCCTTCCAGAAAAACGCTGAGTTTTTTTGTGATTGTTGCGGGCAAAAATTGATTGATTACGCGGCACGTTTTCTTTAAAGATGCGATGGAATATGCGGGATATTTATGCAATTTTATGCGATGAAATTGCAGGAATTTGCAAAAATTGCGGTTTGATGAAAAAGAGAAAAAAAGTGATTCCCCCAACACCCTGTTCTCACTCGGCCAATGTAAGAGTCATTTCTTATTACTTCCTTTAATAAGCAAGCATACTACATCATAGAAAGTGCTGGGAATATTTCATTTCTCATCTTGTTTTATTTCAGACTGTAACGAGTTTAATAAGGTGTGGCCCCTTTAAGAGCTCTCTGCAGTGTTATATGTGCGCCTCGAACACCCCATGTGTGTTTGATGCTACCTCTTTTATCTTATGTTGTTTATTAAGTAACGATGTGACGGTAGAACGTGTGACGGACAGTTATACGAGTTCGATTTGTGAGATCAATCGCCTCCGTGAGTCTGTCTGGCGTCGCGTAATCGCGTCACTTCATAACGTTCCCATGGAAACAGGGGGAAATGGCTGCTCTTGTGTGAAGCAAACGCAACATTTTTTAACTTTCTGCTAAGATACATGTGACTTTTTTTGCAATGAAAATGCGAGGATTATGAAATTATGCAAACTCCGCATATTTTGCACGGAAATCGACAATTTATGCGGCGAAAGTGCGGCGTATTTGAAAAAATGCGGCCCCCGCATAAATATGCAGACTTTGGCTGATTTTGCATTGAATTCAGCGATCGCATAATCGTGTTTTTCTGGAGGGACTGCATAATACACATTTATCTTGGTTTTGTTTTTACAGCCGTTTTAACAGGGGTGTGTAGACTATGGCCTCGTTTACACTGCATGGTTCAAGTGACCCAAATCCGATTTTTTCCTCTCATGTGGCACAGATCGGATATGACCGGTGAACGTGTAAGCAGGAAAAAAGCACATGGATTCTGATTTCCTCAGATCGGATTCAGGCCTCACTCATATGTGGTAATAAATCAAATATGAATCAGATACGTGCATTTGTGTGTGCCATGTAAGCAGACAAATCGAATATTCCCCAGTAAATGCGAGTCATGCGTCATTAAAAACTGCGCGATTACAGGCGCGATGGAAGAAAGGAGACACACAGTGGAGCAATGCGGAGGTTTCATGTCTTTTGGGGTGAAGAGTGCAGGCAAAAATGCAGGGTTGTTACAGAAATAAATCCGTTTTTGAAGAAATTTCACGAGATATGAGGCATCGTTTTAAGTGCTCATGGCCAGAGCCTCTCCTCTTTTTTTCTCCGCCATACGAGACTAATGTTTTGATGACTTATTGAAATATTGTGGAAAGAAAACACTGGATAATTGAATTGAATTTCGTGCTGTTTTGCTTAATTTCCCAGTTCAGAACCATCAGAACGTCTGCATTTGGTAGTTTCAGCAGTGTATAGTGTGAATGCAAAAATCGGATATGGGTCACTTTTAAAAGATGATGTAAGCAGGTCGTCAAAAAAATCGGATATAGTCATAAAATCGCATTTGGGCATCAAGACCTGCAGTGTAAATGCAGCCTATATATGAGGCCCTTGTTCTCACCACTGATCCAGGATACAGCCTCTTGATGCTCTCCAGGATCTCAGCCTTGCGCTGCTGCCTGCTGTTCTCCTGTCTGTCGATTCGAGCGTCACCCAGCTGCTCCATCACCTGCACAACACGCCACACACTTCAGAAAACACAGCTCCACCTTTCACTCAGGTATATGTACACCTTGGCAAAAGCTGTGGACAGTCTGTCGAGTGGGTGAAAATGTTTTTTTTTTATAATAATAATAATAATAATAAGTTGAATTTATAAAGCATTTTCCCCAAGCTCAATCAATAAACAAATACATCAAACAAAGAAACAATACAGCACACACACACAATCACCACACACATTCATGGGGTCTGCAGTGACCAATACCTGATCACCAGCCCGAGGTTGTGTTATCAAAAAAGACCCACTGGGATGGGCATTATCAGGGCTGCCAACTCTCACGCCATGACACTCTTAGAAGAAAAGGTTCTATATAGAACCTTAAAAGGTTCTATCAGCGCTACGTATTTGGAACCCCTAAAAGGTTCTATACACTCTTAAAAAAAGGGTTCCTCTGGGTTCTATATAGAACCCTGGGGTTCCATACTTGGCCAATAGAACCTTTTACAAAAAAAAAAAAAAATGGTTCTATATAGAACCATTTTGGAGTTCCATATGTGAAGCGGGGGATGGAACCATTTCTGGTTCTAAATCGCTCAGAACGCACAGGAAGCCTTCAGCCACGCCATCGGACCTCACAAGAACCTTCCGGTCTCCGTCGAGAGCAGTGGTCGACCGATGACACTTAATATTTATTTTAATCAAGATTTAAAATGAATTGGAAAACAAATATTTAAAATAAACATACTTAAGATTGCAACTCCTTGAATCTGCAATCCGATTACAGTATTTTTACAAGTATAAAAATATGTTAATGTGTGTGTGGCGAGCAGGGCGAGGCCGAGGGCCGTGAGAGAGAGGCGACTAATGAAGATGGAGAATGCGCTGGTGTTCTCAACGCCACCCGTCAAAATAAAAGTCCCGCTTTTATTTTAAAGCCAAAATATCGGCTGATAACTCGGGATTGGCGATGTATCAGCCGACCATTAGTCGAGAGCCCTGACTTTACAGCAGAAATTAAATTGGTCTCATAATTGATTGTTATTTTCCCATTTTATTCCGTGCAGCTGCTTTGAAACAATCTGTAATGTATGAGGACTAGGGCTGGGGTAAACGATTATTAACTAAACGATTAGTTGGGCGATTATTTTCTCGATTAGTCGACTAATCTAATGACTAATTGGACGACTAATATCTGCTGCTCAATTACTAAAAAAACAATGTATCTCAAATAAATACTAGCATACTGAATCAAGATATAAGCTGGCTAACGTTAGTCTAATGTTATGTATTTGAACACCATCATTATAACTCTACAACCGCCAAAACCGTGTTATTAAATTTTTTTTACAAACATTTTTTATCAGAGAGAATGTTTAAATATTAATATCAGCTGAGGAGGGAAACGGAGGCGGAGTTAGTGGTGCGATCGGAGGCTGCTACTGATGGAGATGAACCGGGAGAGGTTAGCGTTCATGAATCAGGGATGTGGAGTACACATGATTTATGCTGGCTGACTCAAAGATCTAATAGCTGCATTCATAAAATGATGAAGCTTGGGGAATTTCTAAATGAATCTGTGTTAATAGCTTAAAAGCACAGGTGGCTCATTCCTCTCAGGGCTTGGCTCCTTCTGGAGACTGTGGACTAAACCTAAAACTAAAGTCTCGTGATGAAATGAGTGCACATGTGCTGAATGCCAACGATATGTTTGTCTAACTGTACCTGGTTGAGCTCCATGTTGATCTCATCGATCCTCCGCTTGGCCTGCTCCACCTCTTCGGTCAGCTCCTCCTCCATCCTCTTCTGCTCGTCCAGAGACTGTCTGAGGAGCAGAGCGAGGAGAGCGCCATGAGCACACACACTCGCAGCTGTTCGCCGGTCGGATGGTGTGTGTGTGTGTGATGTGTTTGTACCTGCTGGTGGTGATGTAGTCCTCCAGCTTCTCAATGCGCTTCTGGTTCTCCTCGATCTCTCGGATCTTCTGCTTGATCTTGGCCTACAACAACAACAATCACAGCGAATCAAGCTACAGTTTGTCAGTTTCCACTTAATAAAGGAAGTTTGCAGAAACGTTTGGCACCTCCGTCTCGATTTTCTTCCTCTCCTCCAGGTCCAGGCGGTCCTGGTCAGCTTTCTGGTCTCGGTTGAACTTCTCCAGCTCTTGAGCCAGTGTGGCGGCTCGCTTACTCGCCTCCTCCTTCAGGCGGTGGTATGCCTTCACCTGAGCACACACACACACAGCAGTTATATTGCACGCTAAGGAAGCTGTTGTTTAATCATGTTTAAGGAAATGCTCTGCAAGTTTACGTTTGACCCCAGTAGAAGTCTACTGCTGCGTCCCAATTCACCTACTTATACTACGCCCTAAAAGTATGTGCTCTTTTTGTGAGGAAAACGTACATACTTTTGAGTGTGTAGCAAAAGAGTATGCAAGCTTTGGGACATACTATCACGTCATCTTTAACGGACGGCTCTGTGCATCCTGTCACCGTAAACTGACCTGTCAATCATCTCGTCACAGTTAAAATCCTCCATTCAATCTAATTTTATTTCCTACCGTTTCGGAGAGCACGTTCATCTGCCAGTTGTGGGTCTTTCATGCTCTCCTCATGTGTTTGCAATTTGAATATAATGATGCATTTAAAACGTAATGGCTAAACGTGTCTTTACAAAAGTTCACAATGCTGCTGCAAATGCAATATAATGTGGACAACATTGAATAAATTCATTTTCGTCAGGTTAGATACTAGGGGTGTAACGGTACACAAACATCACGGTTCGGTACGTACCTCGGTTTTAAAGTCACGGTTCGGTACGTTTTCGATACAGCAAAAAGAAAGAAATGCCAGAAAATATTTCCTATTTGTTATAAGAAAAAATATTTTTAAATAAGTGTGAGTTTTCCTAGATCTTGAAACTTTCAGGTTTATAAATAAGGGTCATCTTTGAAGGACGAACAAATAATGTTTTGGTCATCACATTAAAAATAACTTTTAAAAATATATTTATTTATATAATATTTGAATTTTGAAGTGCTGGAAAAAGATGTGTGAAGTACTTGAAAGCATTTCACCATTCCAGCCAAACTGGTTCCAGTTAGTGTTACTATATTAAATCCATAGTGAATGTTGCTGGTCTGTGGACGTAAAGTACTAGTTCATTCACGGCACAATGTTTCTCCTGGTTTCCATGACAGCGCTGTTTGATCTAATAGAGATCTACGGTTAATAACGGAGAAATGTGAACGCATCTCACTAGATCTCGCAGCGATGTTATTACCTCAGTGGCGAATTCAAACGTTTTCTTTACCGGATCTCTTAGCGCGGTGTGGTAACAGTGTTGCTTGATGGAGATTGGCTCGCGCTGCACAGATGTTGCTGGTCCGAACTGATAAACGATCCGTGAAGCACATAACGAGTAGCGCAGTTTCATGGTCAGAAAAATGGTCCAAGCAATCGTTCGGTTTGTATGCGTACCCAACCGGAAGCCTCGAACCGAAACGGTTCAATACGAATACATGTACCGTTACACCCCTATTAGATACTGATAATTAATCACCCAAAGCTCTTTATCTAAACCTCTCTACACAACCGCGGGGACTCGCGCGTCCTCCGTATCGACTACGTGTCTGTAGTTTTTTGAACACATTTCAGTCGTGTTTGTAGTTCTAACCGAATCCTCGTCCAACGCGCAATGGTTTGTGGGCAATATCAGCCGTTAGAGTGTGCATCGATCTACACTTCGGATTCTGACCGGAAAAAGTAGACCATCCGGGTATCTTTGAATCACTCATTTCAACGTACTACGATTTGGGACGCACTAATTCTATTTAGGACGGATAGTATGCGAATTGGGACGCAGGGTACTTTTACAATGCAAGCCGTCTGCACAGATCCAGGAGCAGCTGGGGCCTAAACACAGTTTTTAACCTGTGTGCGGGTCGACTTCCGCCGCGAGTTGCTTTTAGAGGGGAAAGCTGCTGCTCTAGGATCAGTTTTCTTCATAATAATAAACCCCCCGCTCTGGGGCTTCTACTAGCAACACAATTTTTTGCAATGTTGAGCAATAGGGGTGTAGCGATACACGTATTCGTACTGAACCGTTCGGTACGAGGCTTTGTGTAGTGGATGTGTCGAGTGGGGCCGGTTCTCGGGAGCGATTACGCTGGGATGATGTACCTGGTTCTCCTCCAGCTGCAGATCTTGGCCCTGGCTCTGGGCCTCCTCCTCCATGCGCTCCTCAAACTCCTGTCGGGCCATCTCCACTGACCCCTGCTCCCGGTCCAGCTCGTCCATGTCGGCCTTGCGCTTCTTGTAGCATTTCTGGGCGTTCTGCAGAGACTTGCGAGCCGCCTCCAGCTTCTTTATCTTGTGAGCCGTGTTCTCCTTGGCTTTAATGTACAGAGGCCTCTTCTGATTGAGGTCTGCATCCTTCTCCCTGTCAACATGGCAAACACAATCATTTACACTTCACAGCTAGCGAAGCAGCGATCATTTAGAGATCTCCAGAGCATCCTTATAAATAATATGGACTAATTTCTGCCTGATGAATTCTGCAAGAGCTCAGAGCTCTACACTTTTGTTCGTCTTTAAGCTGTTTTTATTTATACTAGGGCTGTGCAAAAATTAATTGCGATTAATCGCATCCAAAATAAAAGTCTGTGTTTACATAATATATTTGTGTGTGCTGTATATAATTATGTTGTATGTATAAATACACACACATGCATGTATATATTTAAGAAAATGTGTTATTCATATACAAAATATAATATAGATTATGTATTTATAAATATATACAGAATTTAAGTGCAAATAATTCTTAAATATATACATGCATGCATAGGTATTTATATATACAAAATAATTATATACAGCACACACAAATATATTATGTAAACACAGACTTTTATTTTGGATGCGATTAATCGCAATTAACTTTTGCACAGCCCTAATTTATACATATTCATAGTTGAACTTAGACCCCGACCGATAAAGGATTTTGAAAGCTGATACCGATTCAAATATTTGTTGGTTTTAAAATCCGATATGTCGGCCGATATTTAAAAAAAATAATAATTCAGAAACGTGCAACAAGACATTAACAGATTTCCCTAACATTAGTTATTTGTAGTTATTTATGAGTTTTAACTGAAATAATATGATAATGCATTTTAAAAAGAAACTTGTTTCTTTTATTGTTACAACAGAACAGACTGATGTTAGTGGCATTAGCTAGCTTTATGATTAGCTAGTCTATGAAGAGTCATAATTTAGCAATGGATAACGTCATACTGCAAATTGTAAAACATGCATTTTTTAATTTAACAGTAAATAACTTGAAATATAACATTAAATCAGAATAAGACGACACTAGGCTGCTACCAATCAAAATAAATCATTTACATGGAGAATTACGACTGTATTAAATGACCTGATATGTTTTCCTTGATTGGTTTTCCCTGAAGAGAATTACGTAGTTGAAGAAGAAGGTAAAAGAGTGACGCTCGTTCATTGCGTTTCACCGTGATGAGCTCCGTGTCTTTTTTAAAATCAACACATTATAATGATTTATGCTATATCCGTCATCCACCCTCGATTAATCGGCATGTTGTGTGTTATTTTTAGCACTATCGGCAAACTATACGGTTTGAGAATGAACACAGGCGGGGACAGAACCGTCACAGTGTATGTGAGCATGCGACTGTGTTTCAGAGTTTTGCCGAGAGCTGGTTATAAAGTAAACTAGCCAGAAAATGATATGTAACTTTTCTTTTAGTTTATTATATACACTACACAGACAGGTGGCCTTTATAGGCTCTAGTTTGTGGGTTTCTCTTCAAAACTGGAATCAACACACGAGGTGTCTCTCTCGTCGGCTCGTGTCCTGACTGAGCGAAAGGCATCTGAACACTCAGACTCACTTGATCTCCTTCTCAATGGTCTGCTGGTCTCTCATCATGCGGCCCAGCTCCTTCTTCTTGTCTTTCAGCTCGTCCTCCACGCGGTCCATGCGCTTCCTGTCCTTGTCGATCTCTTTGTTGCGGTGGGCGAGCTCTCGGTTCAGCTTCTCGATCTCGGACTCTCTGTGGTACAGCTTGAAGAGCTGTAACTGCACATGCGCGCGCACCACCTCGTCCTTCAGCCGCTGGTACCGCTCCGCCTACACACACACACACAGATCACAGCTGGTCAGCTTTCTCACACACAAATACATTAGTTCTGCACTGAGGAAACTAGCACACCTCTTCCTTCTCCTGCTTGGCCTCCTTCCGCTCGGCGGCGATGTTCTTCTTCCGGTGGTAGTTGAACTGCGTGTCCTCCTCGGCCTTCACCATCTCCTTCTTGAGCCTGTCGTACTCCTGCGCCAGCTCTCCGGAGCGAGAGATCTCCTCGAACAGAGCGGTTCTCTCTTTAGGGTTCTTCATGGCGATGGACTCCACCGCACCCTGTGGGAGAACAGCAGCACATCTACACTGAGCACGCTCTGCTAATGCTCCCTGAAAATAATCAAAGGACTGAAGGCCTCATTATGCGTCTGCCTCATTTCTCTGTAAAGGTGCATCCGGAGATGGAGATATGTTTTAATATTTAGGAAAACAATAGTTTATTAATAAACTATTTTTACAGACACATTTATTATAGCCTAACTCGCATCCCCTTTCTGTAGAAAATATCATTGCGGGGAAAATATCATTTCCAGGTTGTGATTTGGCCTCAGAAAACCAGTAATATCTACATTTTTTCTCATAATAATTTGTGAATATTTTAAATGTTTAACCTGTTAAACTGTCACCCCCCCTTTTTTGAATAGACATGAAAATGCACATTTCAAACTTAAATGGTTGTAATTCAAGAATGCTTTGGAATATAGACATATGATTGGTCTTGTTTTAAAGAAGACATTTGGCAGATTTTTGTAGAAGTGAAATAAATTAAGAAAGTGAAACAGAAAAAAAGTTATAGAAGTTTGAGTTTATGGAAATGTACAATGTAAAAATATTAATTATTCATATTTTACATAAAATATATATTTTCAAAACCTGGGCTACTCTAAAATGGCAGAAAGATCAAAGCCAAAAATCTGAACAAGTTGTGTTTCAAATTTTAGGTTGATATCTCAAAAAATGAGCTTTCAGTAAGATTTTGTTTGAGCGCAGTACCAAACTTTTTCACTAGGGCACAATCAGACTCCATTACTGCCCATATAAGGGCGCCTGCATTTCCATTCGTGTTTTGAGTGATATGAACCATTATTTTCACAATTTTCATACAATTTCTGAAGTAGAGATCCTATTCAGAAGTAGCATGGGAAGTTTGGCAGATTTTGATATGAATTGAACCTCTAAGAAACACATACAAAGAACACGCATGTAAGTCATAGCTAGCTGACGCGTCACAAATGGTGAATTTATTATTTTTTTCTTGATATTTCAAACTTTTCAGACCTTTTTTTCCAAAATAATTGAATGGATTCTATCTTTTGAACTTTTGGCATGAAAACAAACTGAGGTATCTACCATTTTTTCATGCTTTTTCATGTTTACTGCTATTTTAAAATAAAGGTCTGAACACACCTTATGAGTATGAAAATATTCTTGTTTTATATTGATAAATTATGGCTCCTCTGTAATATATTTTGAAAATCAGTCACCAAATATGGAAACTAGAGATTGTAAGCTTTCAAATGATATATAGTTTGTCAATATTATTTAAGGTATTTACTAAGATATTATTGTTTTAAAAATATAGTGGCAAACGTCCCACCTGTGGGACGGTGACAGTAAAGTGGTGTAAAGGTGCCAAAAGTCAAACAAATATTTGGATCTTTTTTTTTTTTTTTTTAATTTTGCGCAGCATTTGGTGTACAGCTCAAATTATATTTTTGCTGTTCAACTTTGTGTTTTAAAAATACAACCGTTTATTTTTAGTTTTAAATAAGGGAAAACGAATGCAAGTACACTGACCGTTTGGACATAATACGAGACACAGGTCTTTATTCAATTTATAAAAGACACAATAACTACAGGAATAGCCCACTGGACTCTAAAGCTCAAAGAAATGCCACAGTCAAGACCTCGGAGTCGGAATGAGGGAGTGATGTATTTCGACTTCCCACCTAAACTCAAAATACGTCATTGGTTTAATCGATGTTTTTGTGTGTGGGGGGAGTTTCAGGCATGGCTAGATTACTATTAAAGAGTTCACATCTTGAAAATATTTAGCTATTACAGGATCTATTTAAATGCTTCAGTTTGTTTGCATATTATAACAATATAATATGAAAAAAATGTAAGCATTTAAACTGATATATCACTTCAAATACTTATTATATTAGGCCTCTTTTGTATTATATTATGAGCCTAAATAAAGAATCGCACAAAGGTATTGTTTAGGTAATATTTTATTATATTATCAACATAAATAAATAAAGAACCTCACAAGGGTGTTGTTTAGGGTTCATTGCCATTAAAAAGTCTGAAACCCCCCTGATAAAGAAAATATTGGAAGATCATAAGCAACAAACAATCATTTATCTCTGATGGTTTAATGCTTCCTGTATACAATTAATTGACTGTACAAAAACACTTTATGGTTTTCTCAAACCATCTCAGTGTAATTCTTTCTTACTATATTCTTTTATTGTAAAGAATTGAACTGTCCTGCAAAAGCTTTTGTAAATTATTTTTCATAGTATTTCTTGGTAAAGACTGTACAGTTAACAGCACTGGAAAAAAATATCAGATAACCTAAAATGTGCTTCATTTAGTGAACTGCTTGTTTTTCACAAATATGATTGAATACCAATAAGTTACATCAAGGGTCAAATTTAATATAAATGGCACATTCAAGTTAAAAGTTACAACTGAATATTGCAAACATTGTGTTTTTACCTATGCTGTACAGGTCAGCTATGAAGAATATTTCAGGTGTATGTCTGCGCAATAGAAAAAAGCTCAGCTAGAAAAAATACATGAAGGGAACATTGCTTTGTGGATGTCCACTCATCTGACCTGTAACTCTAGTAGGAAAAAAGCTCCTACCATCCAAGCTTCAAGCTCTGTGCGTTTTTGCTTTAAAAAACAGAGACCCTGGAGCAAGTGCAAAAGAACAGAGAGCATCACACGGCTGAACACTAATGACTGTACACCACATCTAAACCTCGATAACTTGCCCTGACAACAAAAAAACTGCAGATGCCAGTGACAGGCTTACAGGGCCTTTCAGGACCTTTGTAAGACCCGAAGAAATAAATATGAATGCTGTACATTAGGGGTGTGCAATATTGGCAGATTATATCCCGATATTTTCAAAGATTTTGTTGATGGCAGACCATTGGTGCCAATTTCTTTACATTTTTTTAAATTCTTCTTCTTTTGAGAAGTGCAGCCCAGAACCGCATGCCAGACTAAGCCCGTTTGCTCCACCTTTGAAACAGTAATAAAGAAGCGGCTCTAATTACCTGAAACACCAGGAAGTTTCTGGCCTTGATGAGGATCCCCAGTTTCTCCAGCTCCTCGCTGTACTCCGCCAGCGGCACCACTTTACTGTTGATGCGGTACTCCGACGAGGAGCCTGCACAGGACACCAGCAGGCTATTACTTATTCATAATAATACAACAAGTCTTTACAGAAATACTTTACAAACGGGCCTTAAAAACGTTAGATAAAGTCAAATTCATATCACCATTGTAAACTTTTAAATAAACATGACCTTAAGTTTGTAGATATTTTACTTGTATATAAATTTTTTCATGGTATGGCTCATAAAAAAAGCTCATGAAAACTCATCCACAAGAGGGGATTGTAAAATACCATGTAAAAAAAGTAGCTTTGGACAGTTTTCGAGCAGCTCATACATGGAATACCATACCCACATAACTAAGGAAGATCACGTCTATCAAATCATTTTCCAAATCCATAAAAAAACATTGGTTATTAACAAATCAAATATAGGGTTGGGTATCGAGAATCGAGTATCGATTGGAACCGAGACTAACTTTTCGTTTTTCCCGGAATCGTTCAAAAGTTAAAATTTCGATTCCTAGTTTCGATATTCACAGTCCGCCGAGCGGAAGAAGAAACCGCTGAACAACACCAACGAAGAAGCGTCTACCGGAAGTGTTGGCATAACCGCGCGAGTCGAACATGAGTAGCTTACGTCGGCAGTCCAAAGTGTGGCTTCACTTTTCTAAAAATAACGAAATCTCGGCAAAATGCATTGCAAAATGCATGCAAAATTTGTGACAAAAGGAGTATTTCCTTCAGAAAGACCGTTGGTTAGCAAGGTTAGCTAAACTTTTTTGACCCTGCCTCTTAAAAGAATCGGAATCGAGAATCGTTAGGAACCGGAATCGAAACAAGGAATCGGAATCAGAATCGTTCAAATTCAAACGATACCCAACCCTAATCAAATATGTTGCCATAATACAGAATAATGTGTTTGTATTTATCATGTTTTTATTTTTACTGTATCGTAATAGTGTATTTATTGTTTAAATGTTCAACCTGCTAGGGACTGCAGATGAAAATTAGCCTGTATGGCTTAATCGGGCACATTTACATGTTGGACCTTGTACTCGTGTAAATTAATGTGCATTGTCCCTTTAAATAAAGAAACTCAAACTCAATTCAACTCCCGTGGTTTCACATGACATACTTAAAGCATGTTGGTGATGCAGACAAACACGCAATCAATCACAAGCATGTCGGCTATGAAAGGACATTTGGACAAACGCGGTTTAGTCCGGAGACTCCCACAGAAGATGTGTGCACGTGTCTTAATGTACAGACCACTTCCACTCCAGGGGCCAACATTGATCAAAGTGTGTTTATTTATCGTCATTTATAACTGACTGTTTGTTGCTGATTTTTTCTAATGTTATTCAACTGCAATTTAATGTTTTGCAAAAACACACAGAATAAATAACTGATATCGAAATGATTGACCCTTTTATTAACGTTATTGTAATCGATAAGCAGAACCAGAATCGCTAAAATTCAAATGACACTCAAATGAACCCTATTATTTGTGCAGCCCTAACTACGACTGGGTGTTGTAAAGCACAGCCGTGTGTGTGTGTGTGGTACCGATGATGATCCTGGAGAAGGTCAGGTCCTGGCCGCTGTCCTGCTGGTACACCATGCTCACAAACGCCCGATTGGCCGCAGGTTTGCCCACCGGAGCGCCATGAATCAAATCCTTCAGCGTTTTCACACGCAGGTTACTGGTCTTCTCTGCCAGGACAAAGCTGATGGCATCCATGAGATTGGATTTACCTGATAATAAAAACGCTTTCATTAGATAAACGTCAATAAAAGACAGTTGAAATACAGCACACAAAGATAACTAGATTTACTTGAGAATCACAAGCGCCCTCATGTCACGGTCGGTAATATCACAAAACTGAACTCACCATACGATATTATTGCAATACCAAAGACATATAATAAAAGCATATCAAAAAATTTATTGTTGATTAAAATGCTTGGACTTGGTGCTAAAACCCAAAGCACAGGACAAATAGAGACACCAGAATAACAATATTCATGATTCTGAGGCTGAAAATACTGAATTATTTCAGATGAACATGCTTGCACTCGATATATTTATAATAATGCAGGCAACATTTCACTGGTAACATCAGACATTTGGCTTTATCTGGACCCACAGAAGATATTCCCCCATTATTATACATTATAAAGTAGTTAATCTATATAATGATAAACTACTATAATGTACAACATTAATGCAAACATGATAAATGTACAACTCTAAAGGTGATTTTCTCAATGTTTCGACTTATTTGCATCCAGATTTTCATATAGTTGAATATTGGCCAAATATTGTCCTATCCTAACACACCGTACATCAATGGAAAGCTTATGTATTTAGTTTTCAGATGAAGTATAAATGTGTATAGTTTTGAACTATATTGACTCCTCATTATAGCCTTTGGATATCGATGACCTTTTTGCTCTCAAAGTAAACCTCCTAAAGACTCAGAGGTCCTCCAACCATCTCACAAAATCCTGCAGGAAACACTAATAATAATAGCAATAAAAACCGAGTCATATAGATGGCTCAAAAACAGTAAATGTGGCCTTTAAATCAAGTAGTGAGATTTTTTAAAAAAAAAACTTGATCACTTTATTGGCATTAAAAGAGGTCTGAGTTATTTTTTGTAAAGACTAAAGAGTGTATCCAAGTGTAAACACCTTCATACCACATGTAGACCACATAAAGTGTGTCCACCACATCATGCAGCTTCTCCATCACCCACTATAGAGCAAACATGGGGCTCATTGATGCAGATTTTAATTTGACTGGTAAATTACATGAATGAACTAATGATATGTTGGAGAATTTGGCAAAAGATGACGGGGACGTCATAAACGAATGCAGTGATGTGTGCATGTGTTAATACGTCTAAACGTGTAGCAAAAGTGTTGTTGTTGTTGTTATTAGCGAACTGTGAGCACTTACCTGATCCATTCGGCCCAATAATCGCTGTAAACTTGTGGAAAGGCCCGATTATCTGTCTGCCTTTGTAGGACTTAAAGTTTTCGATCTCTATTAACTTTAGGTAGCCCATGGCGAATGACTTATTCCGGAGAGTTTGATAAAAAATAAAATGTGAAGCTGTTCAGAGCGCCGGCTAATGCTAGCACGAAAAAAGAAAGCAGGCTAACATCGACTCTCAGCACTTCAGATATATTCAACGACAGACTAATATATCCTTAAAATAACCTGCACTGCAAAGCAGAACAAAACTAAAATTTAAACCAATATATATTTGAGATATTCGTTATAACGCAACTAAAACAGGCGGTCATTGAATCCCGCTGCAGCGCGCGCGATAACTGTCTGTTCCATAAACACAACACATATCGCGAGAAGATGCTAAAACTCTCTAAACCATGAAGGATATCGCGAGAATTTAGGACCGCCCCAGCAAGCCCCGGGCTATCGCGGTTTGTGTGTGTTCCTTCCTTTCTTTCTTTTACTGTATGGTTTCTTCTCCAGATGGAAGTGATGTCCTATAAGAAAGTATTTAAATCTTAATATTGTTGGGACTTGATGATATAATTAATTTATTTAAGTTGAATGCAAGACAAGAAGTTCTCGTTTGCCACTGCAACTTAATGGCTTCGTCTTTTCTGGAGTATTTATATGGTCCCATCACAAAATATATATCATAACATTATTACCAGAACTCTACTGTACATCTGCAGATTGTATAGAAATTGATTTATTAGGATTAACCCATCTCGTCAGCACAGTGTAACAATCACTATAACAAACAAAACCAACAATCATTGAAAAATAACACCAAAGTTGAAATAACAAAATGTCCAACAAAGTTTCTGTATCATTGAATCTAATTCTAAATAAACATCCAATATACAAATAAAAAGTCACCTTCGATGACAGCATGTACAGTCATCAAGTTTGTTTATCATCCAAAATGATGTGATAGATCAAATATCTGCAGGGAAATTATTATTGGGGATTTTGTTCAAAAATATTGAAAATAACTCGGATATTTAAAATATATTTAATTATAAACTGAAGCCAGTGAGTACGTAGCAGAGATGGAAAGCTTCGTGCTGACTCTGATGGGCTGGTGTTCTTCATCTTTACTATATTTATCCACTCCACGCCGGGGTTTTATTCCCTACATGCATTACACACATTTAGGTATACCAATTTTTCAATATTACTATTTTAACATTTTATAAATATTGCAGTGTCAGCACAGTTGTCAGTGTATTGGAAGCCGTGATCAGTGGATGGCTTGATGCAACAAGCGGTGGAGTGTAAAGGTGTTTCTTTACTTCTGTCCACACCGCAGACTTACACTTGTGTGTGTTTGTGTGTGAAGCAAACCACACCAGACACTGGGAATGCAGTGAATTAGAAAATAACTTTATTTGTTTACAAAAATACAAAGCACCCGAGTTGAGTGTGTGTGTCGAGTGACGTCAGCGACGGCTGGTTATGATGACGTCCTCTGGCTGCTGGTGTCCACAGCGCTGGCCTCTCTGAACTGCTGAGTCCAGCTCTGAGGATCCTGCTCAAACAGCTGCACACACACACACACATTCAGATACATGTGTTCAGCTGCAAGGCATTACACTCATGAAATCACCATAGCTGTCCAACAGTCACTTTAAGGGTAAATCCTTGTCAAGAACATGTCAGGGAAATAAAGCTTCTTTTAAAGACCCAGTGCAAAACAACGTGCTTTTGGTCTGTTTACTAGCTAGCTAATAGACAACGGATGCAAACACAATGGGTGAAAAGACCAAAATGTAACAGTTGGGAGTCGGGACAAGACATTTGAAAAAGAGAGGTCATGGTTGATTAAGCTTAATTTATTACAAGGCACAGTGGTGGTATTAGGTTGAAGTATATATGAAGAGTTCAGATGCAAAAGTGCCATTTGAAATTTTCTTCTTAGAATGATCATTTTTATCAAGCTTGTGTATTTAAGTTCAGTAATTTCACTTAAATTGCAATGAGGATTACCTATTAATTGTCATTTAAATGAAATTACTGAACTTGAATATATAAGCTTGATAAAAATCATCATTTTAGAAGAAAATTTCAAATGGCATTTAGAGGCTTTTGCATCTGAACTCTTCATATATATAGGGTATATTATATATATTATGACAAACTGTGAGAACATGTAAATAATTAAGTTATCCATGGGTTAAAATCTATATAGACTGACTGTGTTTTGCTTGTATTTATCAAAGGTGCAGATATTAGGGGAGAGCACAGTGATTAAAAGATTGAGATGATAAAGAGATTGCAGAAAGGAAGGGTATAATGGTGATTGATAAATAGGTGCTGAACATGTATTTCAGCATTCAAGCGCAATTAGCCACTGAACTCATTAAGGTTCACACACACTGCCTGAGAAGCGTCTTGGAGTGTGTGTCGCACAGAAAGCTGCCTGTCAGCACTGAATACACTTCTCCTGCAAGGTTTAGAGCATGTCCCGCCCTTTAGCTCCTCATTCACCCATGTGACCGTGATGGACTTCAATGGATTTGATGGACAATAAATTGACCTTTTAACCTTTTTAAAGTATGGACATTGCATTTTTTTTTAATCTGTTTAATGTCAAACCATGGATCTAAAAATAGGACAAAAGCACACCTACAACTACTCTAGCGTGTCAGCAGCTTTAAGCAGTCCTGCGCTGCACGAGTACATTTACATTCTACACCTATGAACAATATAATAAAATCTCTATCAATTGCCAGGATATATATATATAGCCCTACTCCTTGAAAACCCCTGGCTTATTAATATTAAACAATGGTGGGTGTGGCCTGGATGTGAACCTATAAAATAGTCTTTTAGTAATGAATACTGCTTAAGGCCTGCTCATTTTTTAAATGAAGCTAGTGTCCCTCTCAAAATAATAATATAGTGTCATAATAGTGATAGACGCCCCTTTTTACACACTGATCCCCTCCCTGAGGAACTCTGCACACACACCTCTCCGACGAACTCCAGCATCTTGAGCTTGGACACCTCCTTCTCCGCCCGCAGACCCCAGCGAAACTCGAACTCCACCGGCTCCGTGTGAGGGATCTTCACATACTCCAAATACCTGCAGCACACGTGACACGCCTCAATGTGAGCAGTGGTCAAGCTTCAGCCCTTGTGTTGTCAGAAGAGGGCTAGAGTTCGAAATGAATACTCCCGCATTATTTACAAGCTCTCAAGTTGTTTCTTCAAACCTTTCATTCTTCTGCTGTTTTGAAGAATGTGGGTAACCAGACAGTTGATGGACCCCATTGACTGCCATAGTATTTACAGTCTGGTTACACACATTCTTCAAAACATCTTGAGGGTGAGTAAATGATAACAGGATTTTCATTTCTAAGTGAACTATTCCTCTAACCATTACCCACTAGGCTCTATCTAAAGTACTCATTTCGTTAACACATCTCTCCAGACACTATGGTTACAGTCATAGAAGCATGTCAGGAGTCATCTGATGAAGATCATGAATCTGTTCTGTCTTCACTCTGCTGGACCCCTGTATAGTCTATGGTGTGATATAAACCAGCTGTTCATGGTCTGAGGAACAGCGGCTCTGAACACACCACCTTACCCGGGCCCTGTGCTCATTAATACACACTCTTCCACTGTGGAGCCGGTGTGAGTCCTCCAACATCCAGCTGTGTTTCCACTGTCGGGCCAGTAGCCCTGAAGCACACCCTAAACACCTCCAGAGTACACCACAGCACCTCACCAAACTAGCTAGCTCACTACACGAGCATGACCGAAGCGAACGCAGGCTCTATACTTACAGACTTACGACTCCAGCATTTGACCAATGCTTTGCAATAAAAAAAACGTTACAGTGAAAGCCCATCAATAGTGCCGAATCAAACTGGTTTATACCATTTCATATAAACAGAGAACACATACCTATTCAGTTGCACCTGCTTCTATTTATTTGCGATCACAGTCATGAATGTACGGAGGCGTATTGCATTCACTTGAAGAAAAAAAAATCTACTCTGTTTTTCTGAATTAACGAGTTAATTTTTCATGAGAAAAAAAAATTGCTCTGTTTTTCTGAATTAATGAGTTAATTTTTCATGAGAAAAATTTTTTTTGCTCTGTTTTTCTGAATTAATGAGTTAATTTTTCATGAGAAAAAAAAGTTTTTGGGATTGCCAAAAAATCAGAATCCCAAAAAAAATATTTGCTCTGTTTTTCTGAATTAATGAGTTAATTTTTAATGGAATTTTTTTTTTGCTCTGTTTTTCTGAATTAATGAGTTAATTCAGAAAAACAGCAAAAATAAATTTTCTCATAAAAAATTAACTCATTAATTCAGAAAAACAGAGCAAAAACTTTTTTTTCTCAAAAAAAAACCAACTCATTAATTCAGAAAAACAGAGCAAATTTTTTTTCTAATGAAAAATTAACTCATTAATTCAGAAAAACAGAGCAAATATTTTTTTTCTCATGAAAAATTAACTCGTTGATTCAGAAAAACAGAGTAGATTTTTTTTCTTCAAGTGAATGCAATACGCCTCCGTATGAATGCACATAACTCCATTTAAAAAAAAGAAAAATCAGTGAGCATTTCTATGAATTTCTATCTCATATTGTGATCAGAATCCCATCAAGGACGTTATTACACTCGCTGGTGTCTGAAAGTGAGTTGAGCTGAAAATTGTTCAAAATGTCTTAAATGTTGAAGTTAGCTGGTAGCCTGTTACGATAACATGGGAAATGAGCAGCGGTGTTGAGCGTCTCCTGACTGTTTATGACCACTCAAGCTCCAGTCGGCCCGCTTTTGGACTGTGGTATTCAGCGGGCCGACCACTCCCTCGGCCGCTGGCCCTGATGAGACCCAGGGACAGTGGAAACACTAGCAGCTCGATTTTGGCCCGACAGTAGAAACACGACTAATGAGTAATGAGGCTTGGGAAACACACACCATTTAAAGAAAGCCAATCATTTTGTTGCAGAAAGACACATTCACTCACTTCTGCCGTACAAACTCATCTGTGACCACCTTCTTTACATCACCAAACTCGTCATGCTTCTCCCTGTGAGGAGACACACGTGATTTATTAAACAAGAAAAAAAAGGTAATCACTTAAATAATTTTTTCCAAAAGGATCTTGTACACCAACCCTGGATCCACGCGCAGCTTCTTGAGTGTATTCCACACCAGATCTACAGCATTCATGAACACACACCAGAAGGTGATCAGCAGTGGTGTAGTGTGTGTGTGAGTGATCAGCAGTGTGTGTGTGTGTGTGTCTCACTCTCTTTGATGACTCCACCCTTCATGAAGACGATACTGAGGATGACGAACAGCAGACCCTTCTTGGGGTTCACAGAACGCCTGTGAGGACAGAAGGAACAGCTGGACTAGTGTGTGTGTGGATCTCACAACACTGGTTCATATGGAGTTATTCCTGTGTGTGTGTGTTGTATAAAGCGCTGTACAGCACTACTGAGCAGGCGGCCGTTCATTCACACCACAGCGACCTGAAAACACACACTTTTCAAAACAGCTTTACAGTTATCGTCGCCATGGAAACATGTTCACGGTTATTATAGTTCTGCATTTTTCATTAGTTTTCATTTTTATTTTTTGTTTTCCAATTCAGTTTAGTTTAGATTAGTTTTTAAAGTGGGTTTGCGCACTTGCGACTAGTTAACTTTCTAACGAAGGCCCAATCGCTTCTCGGGTCGACTAACACACTCAATTTAAAATATTTTTACGCCACTTTTTAATGTGTGATTGTGTAAAGGTGTTCACGAGATACCAACCTTTCGTGAACTTGCTTTCAACATCGGAGACATGCCTGTGTGTGTGCGTGTGCTAGTGATGCCCGGGTCGACTCGTAACTAAATTGTCACTTTATTTGCGGGGCGGGTCATTATTATTTTTTTTTTTTATCCATGCATGTTGCTTGCAATTTCCAGCCTATATTAAATATTTGGAAATATCTATTTTCATATTTTATAAGGTTATTTGATAAGGTTACAATACGATTGCCGTAGCAACGTAACTCGAAAGCGGTGCGCCAAGGACCGCCGCCAGCCTCGACAACAACAACGGAGAAATAAAAGTGAAGATGGAAGACGAGGTGCGGGAGAAAGTGAGGTCGGGAATATACATGATCAAAAGAAAAAAAGGTCAGGCTGCTAAATCTAATGTTGGGGTTCTCATAAGTAGTTGCAGCAGGAGACAACAGTAGTCTCGGCTACCTGAAGTGCAACTCGTGTGAAAAATATACAAAACGGGCACTTCCAGCATGTCAAGACATATTTGTGGGGGGTCTAAATAAAAAAATGGTTTAGCCTATGAGATGAATACAAATGCTGCTTTGTAAATGTTGAACATGTTTATTAATATGACCTGATTTATGGTTCATATTCATAATCGTCTGTTGTTGCGATGTTTCCAAGCACTTTCAATGCCAAGTAGCTACTATGTCTATGAAAGATGAAATTAATGAAACTAATGAAAGATATTGACAAAGACGAAAACTAAGGACATTTGATCTATAATTTTATTTTATTTTAGTTAGTTTTGCTAACACACATTACAGTTTTATTTACTGTAGTTATCGTTTTTTTTTGTAATGCCTCGTTTTGATTTTTATTTCATCTAGTTTTCATTTTTTTTTTGTTGGTTTTAACGATTATAACGTTGGTTCAGACTCCAGGTGACGCGTGTCTTCACACAGGGACATCGCCGACTCCTGGCCTGACATGAACACACAGTTTTAATTGGTTTTGTAGATTCGTGTGAACGGGGATCATTGAGAAAACGTTCCCTTCTGTTCACAAATAAAGGAAAAACGTTTCAGTTTTCATCGTTTTCATGCAAAGGTGTCCTTGAACTCTGGGTAATAACGCTACCAGTGTTGGGTAAGTTACTCTAAAAAAGTAATTAATTACTAGTTACTAATTACCTCTTCAACAGCGTAATTAGATTACTGTACTAATTACTCTCTCTAAAAAGTATTTAATTACTTTTAATTACTAATTACTTTCAAAATCCCATATCAATCTCACCCAGCTGAATAATACAAGGATAGATTTAATTCTTTCAAATAAATACTATAAAATTGCATGAATTATCATTAAACTGACCAAATTGGAGAAGGTTACATTATAAAAACAATACACAAGACAATACATTTTGATGTTAAACCCACTATTGTTTTATGTCTGATCTCATGACATTTCATACATATTTTACAATAATTCATCCGAATTTGTACGAGTGCGTTCGTACGATTTAGACACCTCATAAAATACATACGAATCGCTGTGAGATTGGATTGATCCATACACAGTATTCACCTCAATTACATCAGAAGTAACTGTAATTAAATTACAGATAAATGAAGAGTAATCCCTTACTTTACATTTTCAAGGGAAATGTAATTAAATTACAGTAACTAATTACTTAGTAATTAGTTACACCCAACAGTGAACGCTACACACTCGAGTATTCAGCTTGTGCTATTTTACTGAATTTATCTTCATATTATGGAAGCCTTCGTTACTGCATTTGGTTTTCTTTTGACTAATACATACTTGTACATGGAAGCGTGTGATACTAGCGCTTATCCATAATGTGTGTGTGTGTGTGTGTGTGTGTTACTTACATACTCACAGGCTCTCCAGGAATGGGATCCAGCTTATTGATCAGGATATAAACGTGATTTTTGGGATCAGTCTCCACCAGCTTTAGTCCAAACACCTGACACACACACACACACACACACAGTTCAGCTCTGCTCATATTCACACTATAAAGATCCTTCAGTGGATGTGTTCAACACCTGCATCTCTCACACACACACACACACAGTACCTGGTCAAATGTCCGACACACTCGGTTCATGATATCTGTGTAGAGGAGTTTGTAGTCCTTTATCACATGTTTGACAATGTCTGCAGAAATCAAATACAGAAAACAATGAATATGTATAAAATATAAATACAATATTTCTATTATGAATAACTAATCCTCTGTAATGCAGTGCTATGACAGGGATCTAATAAAGCGTATTTCACTGACTATAGAAGACAAACCTGCTCTTCGAATGGGTATCTTCTTTTGGTCTTTGATCAAGATGAACTGGACCACCTCTGCCACCTGGGCACAGAAGCAGAGACGCGTCCAGATGAACATTACTGATGTCACGTGAGCTGATGATGACATCCTGTTTCTTCAGAGCGGCTGTGTGGCTGAACTGAACCCTGAGCGCAGCTTTAGCTGAGCATTTCACTCGATAGACCATCTGAAGCGCCGAATGATCAAAACGCAAGATTGTTCTATCGAGAGAGACTCTAATGTATGTGAAACTTGTCGTTGCTTTGGGGCACACTAGCATATAGATAGGTAAGCATATTTAAACTAAAAGACAGAAAACTTTGTTGGGGCATTGAAAATGTTTGAGTTTATGAAGTTAGGAAGTGTTTATTGAAACTCAGTTGAGCTCATGTCCTCTGCCACACTGAAATACACACACTCATATACTGGACCCGTCAGTCAACACACAGCCGCTCGTCAGCCACCATAGACATATACACTAGACGTCACCTGGGGGTTCTAAGCATGCGTCAAAACCGCCGCCATCTTGGAACAGGGGTCTTGTCATAGGAAGTAGCTAGGTAACGCTGCTATCTCTGCCTTAACGTCGAATTAATTGATGGTGGCGGACTTTTGTGCAGCGTATGATGTTCACGGATGAAATCTGAACTAGGAAGAATGTTTAAAAAAAAAAAAATTTAAAATTGTTTCTTTCTGGAATCAATGATAAATACATGTCTGACCGTTGGAACAAACCAAAAAAACAAGAAAAATCGCATTCATGATGATTTATGGTGATTTACTGTGTCTACTACATTGACGCTGATGCATTAAAGTGGAGGGGCTCCCCTGTTTCAAGATGGCGGCTCTATTGACGCATTCGTTCCAATGAACTGCCGTAGCCAAGGTGAGGTCTAGTGTATATGTCTATGGTCAGCCACCAGCTCTGACACACACGAGTGTGTGTGTGTGTGTGAGGAAGCACCTTGCGGTCGATCTGGTCAGGTGTGAAGTTCTCTCGGGCCCTCTGCACCTGTGATGACGTCACCTGGCTGAAGGACGCCTCCTCCTCATCCTCATTCAGTGCTGCCTGAGAGCGCTACACACACACACTCATTGACAATGTGTTGTTGTTCTTAAAAGTGTTGAACTTCTTACCAATCCAGAATTTAAGTTACTCTTCAGTTTTAAAACAAGAATTTTTTGTTTATTTACACGTTTGTAAGTGATTTCTTACTCTCTGGGGTTTGCTCTGAGAAGCTGAAACTGGTTTCCTCCTCTGAGACATGGCGATCAGTCCCTGAATAACACACACAAACACACACACAAATAAAACACATAAATCCATGTAAGTTAACGTTTCCGTGTCTCTCTCATTTTGAATGTTCAATTAGATAAACCATTAAAATTATATATGTTTTAATAAATTACGTAAATAATAATAACAATACAGGTTAATATGTTTAAAGCAGTTGTTTTCACCTGTCAGTGATGCTCTATCAGCGCAGTTTCCCGGTTCTTCTTCTTCTTCTGCTGCATCTGATGAAGCTGATCCTCGTCACACCGCCGCCATCTGCTGGACAACAGCGCCAGCGCTTATTTATTTATTTATTTATTTATTTATTTATTTATTTGACAGGGACAATGCACATTAATGAACTTCTGAATTGAGACAACAAAACAGACGTAAACATGCCGGATTATAGCCACAGGGCTAATTTACATCCGTAGTCCCTAGACAAATAACAAAAAATACAAAGATTACACCAAACAAAATAACAACAAAAACTAAATAAACAAAAAAAACTAAATAAAAATTACAAGCCGGAATCAACAACAAAAAACACAGAAAACACTTAGTGGTCACAAGACTGGTTTGCTATAAGCCACACTTTGAGTCTGGTTTTGAATATAGGAAATGTGGAACATTCCCTGACAGAGATGGAGATACTGTTCCATAACTTACAGGCCTTCACAGACAGAGAATTCTGTCCAAAGGCTGTTCTTCTGAACGGAACTTCACAGTCAACAGAGGCCCGTGTCCTGGCACCACCATTAGTGTTTAGTTTAAAAAAGTCCAACAAGGGGGGTGGGGCTAATCCATGTAACACTTTGTAAACAAAACCGGCATATTTAAAAAACAAAAAATTAATTCTCTATGCTTAATATGTTGTGTTTTTGTAAAATCTTACAAATATGGAAGGACATTGGCTTTTTATCAAGGACTTTTAAGGCATTTTTATAGAGTAATTCTATTGATTTAAATGTGTTCATACCGGTCAAAGTCCAGCTGGTACAGCAATATTCCATATGCGATAGAATCATCGAATGTAAAAACACTTTAGCAGCCCCAAATGGTATAAATTGACGAATTTGTTTAAAATTTCGTAAATTAAATTTTACTTTATTCGATATTTTTTTTGACATGTTTTTTAAAACTTAATGTAGAATCAAGGGTCAGGTACTTAAATTCCGAGACGATTTCTAATTCTTCTCCTTTTAGAAATACACCAGATTGTTTTATGTCACGAGACTGTTTAGTAAACATCACACAGACGGTTTTTTCAACATTAAGTAACAGACAGAATTTAAAGAGCCATTCATTTACAGGGACCAGAGCAGAGGTCAGAATGCTTACACACGTTTGTTTGTTTGTTTGTTTGTTTGTTTGTTTGTTTGTTTGTTTGTTTAACTATCTATGTTTGCAATAAGGTACTTTGTCGTGTTGATTTGGATGTTTGTTTCCCCATGGAATAAAAATGAAAAAAAAAAAAAATCTTTTAATATCACAATTCTGACTTTTTTACTCATAAAATCATAAAAAAGGTGCACTTTGTATTTATTTTTATGTTTGGCGACTGTACATTTTAATTTACACACACAGCTGGCTGTGTGGAAAATAAACTTCGAGTCGAGTCAAAAAATAAAGCATTAAATTTAGATAAGTACTTTTTTTTTAAAATAATAAAATTTAATAAAAAATACGTTTTTAATTCTATATGCAATTCATACCAATTGCCGTTAGAGGAGGCCCTTGTTAACGGTTGAAAGATGTTCAGCTCAGGGTTATATTGGTAAAGTCCGTTGAGGGCAGATGATCAATGAAGACACACACACACACACACAGGAGGGGGCTTCTCTTCAGTTTTATAGTAATGATGGATGCCGTCGAGGCCGACAGAAGCGCTTCTCCTCTGAAGAACTTCGTGGCTGGAGGGGTCGGTGGGCTCTGTCTCCTGTTCGCTGGACACCCGCTGGACACCATCAAGGTAAAACTTCCCCAACAATCACAAAAGTTGACGAGGGTGTCATTTATTAAGTTTTGATCTGCTTTAACATGATTAGGGGCTGATAGTATGCATTCTTCTAGACAAACATAATAATCCATAGGTAACTTAGTGCTATTCTGATTCTATAATATGTAAATAGAAGATCAGAATAGATAATTTACATTAATTCAGTTCTGGTTTATATGACAGAATTCACTCAGCTGCCAAACATTTACACTTACAGACTTAAGAATAGTGCATTCACTTTAGTTGATTTCACCATTCCTTCAGTAAATGATTGCTCAGCAGTTTCAGAGTGCTTAATGTTTAGAGGACAGATGAAGTAACACACACACACACACTTGTGACAGTAGTGATATGTTATCCACAGACACAGAGGGAGTGAATAACACAGATAACGCCAGCTTTTACTGACATAGGGCTGTATCAGTTTTATTGGACCTCGCTTTATCTCGAATTGTTCTCAAGACACCCTCCAGATTAATGTCTTTCTTCACATTGCTGTGAGGATTGTCATGTGATGTTCATGTTTCCACAGGTCCGTCTGCAAACTCAGGGAAGTGTTGTCTACAGAGGAACATATGACTGCCTCCGAAAGACTGTTTTCAAAGAGGTAATCGCTTATGCTTTTGGAAAAGCACACATATAAAGTGTCCCGCTGCCCACTTCATGACAGATATTACTGATATTAAAAGTGTCATGGGAAATTAGCCTTAAACTCAAGTCAAGTGAAGTCAGCTTTATTTCTGTAGCACTTTATAATTTACAGATTGTTTCAAAGCAGATCAATGACGCAAACTTCATAGCAGCTTTACAGAGGACAGTGTCGTTATTGGGCTTGAGTCCGTTTCAAGTCAGTTCAATAACACTGTTGATGTTGGAAAATGAGTAAAATATACAACTTTTCCATTGACATTTAATACCAAGTGTACGCAGTTTTGGTGATTTTGTTCAGTAGCTCTCGGCTTGTTTTGCTTGAGAGCCTAAATTTGACATTGGACATCCATTGGTCCACTAAAAAAGGTCTATAAATGTAATTTATTCCAGTCATGACAACTTTCTGGATAAATCTTTAGTGTGTCATATTTGTATATGACAAGTAAAATATGAATTAATTTCCAACAAAATACTTGACATCAACAACAAAGGAAATTGGAAGTGAATTTAAAAGCATATATGAAGAGTTCAGATGCAAATGAAATTTTCTTCTAAAATGATCATTTTTATCAAGCTTGTATATTTAAGTTCAGTGATTTCACTTAAATGGCAATGATAATTACCTATTAATTGTTATTTAAGTGAAATTACTGAACTTAAATATAAAAATCATCATTAAATAAGACAATTTCAAATGGCATCTGAACTCTTCATATATATTGCTAACCTGCTGTCTGCAAAGTTATCGCAGCAGACTCAACAGTCTACTGATTCATTCCTATAGAGGTGTGTTTCTCTGCCCTTACCCTGTCCTACTGTGTGCAGGGGGTGTTTGGCCTGTATAAAGGGATGGGTGCTCCGCTAGCTGGTGTCACCCCGATGATGGCGCTGAATTTCTTTGGCTTTGGGCTGGGAAAGGAACTTCTGCAACGGGACCCCACCGTACCAATCACGTTAGTACAGCAGAGACACGGGACGTCTGCCATTTTAAATGATGTCAAGTCTGTGCTGAATATGTCACATTTGACACGCTCAATTTCCATGATGTGTCTGAAAGTATAATTTGTATGTTTATCTTCATGTAGCTGAAGACAGCAGCAGCTGAACAGATCTGTTTCTGCTCCTCTTTCCCATGGCTTTATCTCTGTCAGGTACACACAGATCTGCCTGGCAGGTATGCTGGCAGGAGTGTTCACCACTGTGATCGTGGCTCCCGGAGAGAGAATCAAGTGTTTACTTCAGGCAGGGCACATTACTGACACACACACACGCTACTGTCATAAATACACCTGTATCCATAGAATGGACACCATTATTATGGTAATAAAAAGACTCATGAATGAAGCCTAACCAGTGTACTATAGCAACATACTGTATGGCTCATTTGACTTTCATTAATGTCAACTATTTTACTGTCAGAAAGCACAAGAAACTGTTCTTGAGAACCAAAACACTGTCAATTTAGTTCATTTGACATTCTCAGAAGTCCGACCACACAAAGAAGATATAAATAACGACTCGGTTACTGGTCAATACAAGTCAAGTCACCTCCATTTATATAGCGTTTTTAACAAAGCGGATAGGAGATTACAGTAACAGAGATTGTTTCGGCTTTACAGCAGCTCTAGAATAAAGTTATTGTCCAGCTAAAGTAAATTTTGATTGATTCACTTCCGTCGCAAAGATCATTAGTTATTAACTTAGGGGGCCGCTCACACAACATAGCTCTAACGCGCTCTGGCCCGCTCATCCGCACAAAACAGTGCCTGGTGGATCGTGAACGCACTCCCTGAAATAGGTTCGAAGGGGCAAATAATAATCTGCTTTCTCTGCGCCATCCTCAAAAAAGCAAACCCGCAAAAACGCAGACGCCGTGGACATGCGCATCACGCGTTTAGTCTAGGTATGCGCATTTGAATATATATGATGGGCAGGCGTGTAGTCCTTCACAAATCAACCCTCAACAAACTATTTGTCTGGCCGTAGAAATTTATAATACATACATTTTTGTTGCGTCTGCGTAGCCACATGAACCGAATTATCCCAACGACGTTTTATCCAGAGCTGGGTGTTGAGACAAATTTCACAATTCGATTCGATTTCGATTCACAAGCTTGCAATTGGATTCGATTTTTGATTACGATTCGATTCAATATCGATTATTTTGGATATCAGTTACAATAAATGGCCATTTTTCTCAAGGAAATCAAATCTCTTAACTAATGCTGTAAACTATGGGAGTCTAGTTGTAGGCTTCATTAGCCTAATATGAAGGTAATAATGAACTGTTTTGTAGCTATACAAACACTTAAATTACACTTTTATTTATTTTTATAATAAGAATATAAACATTTAAATGGTGGCTGTCATAATAACTTGCCAGATTTATTCAAATATGCATTAAATATTGAAGAACATTAAGATTATAATGCATATGTAATATGGTGTGTATATTTAGCAAAATGCTCCTCTCTAGAGTTATTTTTTCTAGCCGACTAACGAGTTTATGTGGGTTTTCTGAGGTAAATATGACGATACATTGATTACAAGCTGTTTAACTGACGTCTTTCCACGGTTGAAACGCTGATTGAGCGAATCAATGTGACATGATCCGGATTTCGATAAGTTGTACCTCCAGTAAGTGTATTTTATGATTTTTGATCAAATAGTCATTTCAGTCGAAGTCAGCCAAGTCATCAACAAATGCGTCTAAAGTTGTTGACATCGTAGGATGTCTGTGTATATAATTTAAACCCTATTTGTATAGTGTGAAACCACACGTTTATAAATATATATAATTTTAAAGATATTGTATTAAAAACTGCATAGTTGTTGTTCTGTAAGTTAGCCATCTCCTCACATTTGCCACAGAACCTGTATGACAAGTAAACATGACGCAACAGGTCCCTCGCATAAATGTAATTTCGCTTGTACGTAGCAAACTTTATCACAGAATGTGTATGTAGTTTCAAAAAATTGCGCCAGCGTTAGTGTTTGCGTGTGTCTGTGTGTGTGTGTTGCACATCCATAATTGAAAAGGGGACGTGATTACAACTCTATAAGTACATAAATGTATCAAATAACCATACCGAGACGTACTGGTCCATTCTCATTTGTGTTTAATCTGCCGGAGTCTCTTCGTCATCTGGGTCTGATCAGAGACTATTTATATATTCCGATTCAAAGGTACGCTGAATGAAATTCAAAACAGCGGGTCTCTCACTCTCTCAGTACCGACTGCCATAGGTATCAAGTTACGCCCTCATCCAAAGGCAGGGCGGGGATATGCAGCTCATTTGCATTTAAGGTCGTATACACCAAAACAGCTCATTTTTAAAGAGGCCCCAAAAATGACATTTTCAAATGGTTATAATAAATTAACTGTGGGGTATTTTGAGCTGAAACTTCACAAATACATTCTGGGGACACCCGAGACCAATATTACATCTTGTAAAAATGGGCATAATAGGTGCCCTTTAAACTCAAATATTCAGGAAAACACTAGAATTAACTCCTGAATCATAAACCACGCTATACATGACGAGCAGTGCGTCACGTTTTGTCTGTGTTTTGGTGTCATGTTCAAGGACTGGTTTGTTTCTCTTTGTTTCCTGCGTTCCATATGTTCCCGTGTCCCTGGTTGCCATGGTAATTCATTGTTTGATTGATTAGAGCACAACAGCCCACATTAGTTCTGTTGTTCATCGGTATATAATGCCCTCTGTTTCAGTTTGTGTTATACACGCTGTTACGTTTCTCTTCTTCTGTTTGGATTACCGTTATGTGAATGCAATCTTGTTTTTGTTAAATAAACTTCACGGTGCGTTCAACTCCTTCAATCATCATTACCATAATCATCTGTCCGTGACACAATGACTAAAACACAGGAGTATATACACATACACGATACAAGTAAAGGAAACTAGATAGAGGAACAGGTGAACATAATCAATTAATCAATGAGTAACTGTTGAAACACACTAGTGAGTAGTAATGAGTACCAAGGAAACTAAACAGAGTGGGGAAACTGGAACTAAAGGAAAACACGCTAAACCAAACAAAACCGTTACAGAAACATGTGATGGATCAGTAAGTTTAGTTACATTTACATCATCACACTGGGCCTTAGTCACAAGAGGGAACATTTATAAATCCCTTGAAACTTAAAAAGAAAGAATAGAATTAAGGTTAATTTTGTATTTATTTGACGAGTGCATGTGTTTTAGACCCAGTCCTCAGCCGGTCAGCGGAAGTACACTGGACCAGTGGACTGTGGACTCAGACTGTATAAGGAAAAGGGAATTTGCGGTGTCTACAAGGGCACCGTTCTTACTCTAATCAGAGGTGTGTGCGTGTGCGTGTGTATACTGTACTGCACTGTATGTGTGTGTTCTTCAGATGACATCATTTAGTCTGTGACCTGTAAACTAAGATTAACAGGTGTCCTTTATGGTGACACACATTATCTTGGCGAACCAGTTTGTCATGCCATAGCCGTTACTATGTTGTGTATTCTATCAGAAAAGCAATAAGGTATACTTCTAGTTCATTTTTATTTAGTAAAGTATACTGATATCAAGGTACTAGTTTAATACTAATTGGGACTAAATTGGCCCTCTTGTTTTCAAGTATGCTTAATAGTAAACTTTGAGTACACAACTAATTTACGTCTACGTTTGTACTGCAACTATATTCAATTCAATTCACATTAATAAAATATTCATTTAAGCAATGTAATAATTTAAGGCATCATGTCTGTAATACAAGTAAACTTATACTGATAGTTTATGAGTCAAATATGTGTAGCACATTTTTTAGTTTATGAAAGTACACTTTCTCTAAGTTAAATTAACTTAACGTCATACTTATAATTTTCTATTTATATTGAATTTTCTCACATTAAGAATACTACTGTTCCTATTTAGGTTTTACTTCTCATAAATATACATTTGCTTGTACTTTACTTTTGTGCCTACGCAAAAACAGCACATACTCAGAATTATGAACACATCTGTTTTCTTTATAAATCAATATTTAAAAAAAAATCTATTTCATGCCAAAAAATGTAAGTAGATATAAGACAGATTGTACAATTATATGGGGAAAAAAGTATTAATAGGCTACTCAATCAAAAGTGTAAACACAACTACAAGCCAAGTATACTTCATTTTACGATTAACCAATGACAAGACACGTGGCAGGATCACATGACAAACAGGAAATCACATGACAGACATGGAACATGACATGAACAAACCAAACCGTGACACACTTGAATAAACGTATTTTTGTAAGGGGATTGTTGATCTGCCTCAAGGACCACAGCTGATGATTGTGATAAACATTAACAGATTTTTCTGTTTTATTTAGATGTGCCCTCAAATGGCATATACTTTCTAACATACGACTTCTTGAAACACTACCTGACGCCTGATGGGGAGAGGTGAGACGCAGTTGTGTGTTGTGTAGAGGTAATATTTGAGAGATTTGTGTCTGATCCGGTGTGTTTGGCCCAGTGTGCAGCGCCTCAGCACGGCCAGGGTGCTCCTCGCGGGCGGGGTCGCCGGCACCGTCAACTGGCTCATCGCTCTGCCCGCAGACGTGCTGAAGTCAAACTATCAGACCGGTACGCCACAAACACTTCTTCTGAACATGTCAGTGTCAGAGTTATTTTAAAGGGTACATATCATGCTTTTAAATCATTCATTTTTACATATAAATCATACCGTTGTGGTCTATATAAATCATAACTGCAATGCTTGGGTCTGAATTCCTCATTATTATAGCTCCACAAGCCCCTTTTCTGATGAGCGACCCGTTTCGAAGCGGCCCCTTTAAATAAAAAGGAGATGCGTCACACCCCGCCCGCTCTCCAGGTCGATGAGTTCACGGTCGGTTCAACTGCCCACGTTCGGCCATTATTGTAGTTTGATTAGAGATATACGATTATATACGATACCTTCAAAGAACATTTTTATTCACACGTTAATAAAATGTCAACAACAGAAGACTTGTCCAATAAGCCTTACATATTCGAGCCAGAGCGAGCGAGTCGATGAAGACGACGACAAACCTGCAGAACAACCTCATCATATGGATGTATTGGTATGCGAGTTAACTGTTTTGTGTTATTAGTGAAAGTCGACTATTTCTCTTGTTAAAACAAGCACACTGACAAGATAAATGACTACGGTCTAATCTTACCACAAACAATCTGTGCTGATAATATGATACGTTTAGAAAAGCAGCTAAATGAGCATTGATGAAACTCAAGAACAATAATACTGCAGACGTGTAACGTTACTTCAAAACCAAAACAAAGAAAGACAAAGGTACTGCTAAAGCATGACCACCATGTGTTTTAAGAAAGTAAAGTACTTTATTTTTATTAACGATATTTACAGCTTATCGAAATGCTCTGTTCGTCGTCTCCAAAGATAGAAGGAATTTACCCCTCATTCAGACGAAGTCGATCGGCAAACCCTTCTGTATAACGTTACTGGCGGAGGCTGTTGAAGTGGGAATCCTTGAAGTGCTTCAGGTCAACAACCGAACATTTTGACTTGCCCTCCCGTAACTTCTGCATCATTGAACTCGGACTACAAAATCGGAGCGAGAAATAATAATGGCGGATTGCTCGAAGTGTTGGACCGGTAGTCGATGTCCTTATTTGGCAGTTCCGCTGCAAATACGGTGACGCACTTGCTCAAAAAACGTCATAGAGAACAGAAAAATCTGAACAGGTTGAAAAACAGGTTTCACCAAAACAGAATATAAAGATATAAACGAAGCAGCTGAAGAGAATAATTTCATCTTTTCTGTACTTATAAACACTCCAAATATACAACAAAATGCATTTAAGGGCTAAAAAAGTGGATTTTGCATGATATGTCCCCTTTAAAAATGTAGTCCATTACAGTTACAAATGACTCATAAAAAAGTATTCAGTAACGTAATCAATGCACCACACGATGGAAACACTGTAATTTGATTGCTTTTGGATTCCTTCAAATACAGTCAAACCAAGAGTTATTCTGAGTCTGACACCAGATATTTTTTCACTAGTGTGATCAGGACACTATAGTTCATTTCTGTAAGTGAGGAGAGCAAAATAAAGTAAACTGTGGCATTTAATTCTTCATACAGTGACATTTGTACAAATTTGGGACCAAAAATGATTCGTCCACTTTGAGCGGATGATGTTTTACTGATCTGAGAACTCTGAGTTTTGCTGCTCATATTTATTACCATTTTCTAAACGATAGCGAATAAACTGTGGTAATGTGAGAAATGTGTGTAAATAAATGTTGGTTTGACCGTATGTGAAGTGAAGTAAAAGCAATATCAGGAGAATGATTGAGACAGGAACAATCGATCGTCATTCATCCTCACACTGCACACCTGTGATAGTCTCTGATTTAGATATCCTCACCTAATCGTCACATGTCACGTGTTAAGCGTGAAGATACGGTGACATATTACACTGAAGTAGGCTGCTTTATGATCATTTAGTGAAAGTAAAAGTTCTTCTTTGGCCAAATTGCATTTCCTCGAGACCCTAAACACAGGCTTTACTCCAGCTTTGTTTACCGAACAACACTTCCTGATGGAACCAGTCTGCCGTTTTCCTGACCTCTGACCTCAACAGGGCGTTTCTCCCACAGATCACTTCCTCAGACCATTCTCTGTAAACCTAGAGATGTGTGTGTGTGTGCATCCCAGTTTCTGAAATACACCAAACTCCTCGTTCAAAGTCTCTAAATCTTCATCTTCCTCATTCGGACGCTCAGTTTGGGCTTCAGCAGAGCGTCTTCATCATCTCTGAAGCGTTAGTTACCGCCACGTGATTGGCTGATTAGATATCTGCGTTAACGGCAGTGAAGATAAATACATAACGTGAGACGTGAGATAAATACATAAAACATAATAATAAATTATGTTACCCTTATGTGATTTGCAAGAATGCAATTTTGAACATTTTTTATTTAGAATTGCTCAATATTTAGGAATTGTTAACCAACTGAAACATTATTATAACTTTTATTTTACATTTTGGAGGGGGAAAAAACTTTTTTTGAAATATACATAAATTTGACTTAATTTAAAGGTTAAATGTTTTGTGAATACTTTGAATGGAGGAGTTTTTGAAGTCCGGTTTACCCATAATGCCCCAGGGCTGATGATGACGCTGTGCCGTGTCTCTGTCCCGCAGCCACCGACGGCCGGTACCGGGGTTTAGGAGACGTGCTGAGGACACTGTTACGGGACGAAGGAGCTCGCGCTCTCTACAAAGGCTTAAGCGCAGTCATGTTACGAGCGTTTCCAGCTAACGCGGTGAGGAAACACACATCTCACAACACCAGCGCTACATTATAAGAGTTTAAGAGTGCTGATGAGTGTTGTCCTGCTCTCAGGCGTGTTTTCTAGGGTTTGAGGTTTCGCTAAAGTGCCTGAACTACATTGCTCCAGACTGGTGACTTCACAGTGACAACCGACGAGGGATATTTCAATGATCTAAACACATTGTGTTTTTTATGTAGCATTGTTTTCTGACAGCCTTTAAGTGGCAGAAAGACTGATGGATGGTTTATCTTTTCCTTGCCATTTGATTCAGAACAGATGTTGTGCCTTTACAGTCAATCCCTTACATTTCTAAGACACTCTCTCACAGTATGTCATGCCTATTACTTGAATGAATGTATTTATCATGAATGTTACCTTATTATGTTAATTATTTGCAATTTAATAATAGCATTACTGTTTAAAGGGGTGGTATAATGCCCTTTTCACAAGAATAAATCTCTGATGTCCCCAGAGTGTGTGTGTGTGTGAAGTTTTAGCTCAAAATACCCCACAGATATTTGTATTTAGCATGTTGCAGTTGTCACTTTTTGAGGGTTAGCAAAAATGCACCGTTTTGTGTCTGGCCCTTTAAATGCAAATGAGCTGCTGCTCCAGAGACACAGTGGGTTAGTGACGTCTGATTTGACATCACTGCAGATTTGACTTTATCCCTTCAAAAAAAACAACAACAAAAAGCATACTTGATAATAACGAAATGAAACCTACACAAAAATGGGAATTTTTCAAGTTTAAAATTAGAGAAATAGCAATTAGACGAATTAAAGCAATTAAAAAAGAGAGTATAGCAAGAGAAATAAGTATTATGGATAATTTAAATATTTTGATGAATAAAAAAGAATGAATCTCAAGATTTGTCTACCCTGCTCTTTCTCTTCATTTTCATGATTCAATATGTAAAGATATAAATACCATATTTACTAATTTTGTGTGGAAAAACAGACACCATCATTTAAAAAAAGCGGTGCTCTCTGGTTCTAAGGATGAAGGTGGATTTGAACTTTTAGATTTTTGTGACTTAAATTACACCTTTAAGGTAAAATGGTTAAAGGAATGTTTAAGAGCACCTGATTCCTTATTGTATTTTATCCCCAATAATATTTTTAATAGTATAGGAGGCCTAAAATTTTTATTGAAATGTGACTATAATATTACAAGATTGCCACTCAAACTATCACAAATGTTCCTTTTGTAATGTATACGAAGAAGACTTGGCTCATTTGTTTTATGAATGTGATTTATCTCAAAAATTTTGGTCTGATGTTAGTCATTTTCTTTTTGCCCCAAGAAAAATTGATTATAAATTATCTCTAAAAGATGTTATGTGTTCTTATACACACAGAAGCAAATTGTGTGAATATGTGGTGAATTTCTTCATTTTGCATGGTAAATATTATATCCATAAGCAAAAATTTGCAAAATGCATTCCAAAATGTAATCTATTTTTAATAGAGATTGAATCGCTGAGGAAGTCACTTAAATTAGTTAAAAATAAAAAGAATAAAATGTTGTTAAACTTTATGGAGGAATTCTTCGTATTGTAATTGATGCCCCTACTTATATGAACATTAAAAATGTCTATAGGAAAAGAAAGAAATATTGAGCTTTTTTTTTGTATATTTTTTTTAGTTTTTATTTGTTGTTTTTTTTTAAACATGTTTCAATATATGTGATATCTGTCATGTGAAGCATTCCTGTTATATATTGTATTTTGTACTTGGATTTATTTCTTAATAAAAAAAATAAAATAAAAAAAAACTTAACTTACATGCAACTATGAAAAGTACTTTGTATATGACATCGATCAATACTTGTATTATCTAAAACCAATAACCATTTAAAAAATGTATCCCCCTTCTCCTTTTTATATATCTGTTTCATTTTGCTATTATGTGTTATTGCCTGTATGTTGTTTTGAGATTATATATTTTTTTATTTAACATTAATGGATTTGATCATTTTGAGTTCAATGACCTGCACACTATTTCCAGTGTGAATGTGCAAGACTTCATGAAACCTTCACTGATGAAAGCGGAAGCCAGACGCATGTAATTTACAAAGGACAACACTCTTGCGCCAGCAGTACGGCAAAATAATATCCATGACAGATCCCTCTAAACTGTAATGTGGATTCGTGCATTTTCTGTAAAGCTGTTTCGAAATGCGCTATACAAATATGAATTAAATAACACTGTCCTGGACAGTCATCTGAATAAATTAAATTAACATTTCACACCAATTTCATGGGGATAATCAGTCCAGTTTCATCTCCTTGACGTCGTTGAAGGAAAACACCTTAAACACACGATAATAAACATGACAGTGTAACCAGTTTTATCCTTTTATTTTAAGTTTTTATTTTTATTTTCAACAATATCAAATGTCTATTTATCCCTAAAATGTATTTAACAAAATAAGACCAACTCTCACATGCTTCTGATCAACTCTCATTCAGGCAAATAAGATGCATATGTGCATTGGGAGATGAATCAGTACACAGAAGAACTCGTAACGGCTATTACTGTCATCTCAATACAAGGTTTACTAAATCCTATAAATACTATTACTGTCATAATCACTGATCCAACAAATGAGCAATTTAACATGTTCAGATATTTAGGAAAATTAATACAAATGACGTGCATTACTAGTAAAAGAGCTACTTTCCTCATCCTATTTTTTTCTGAAGGGTAAAGTATTCTGTAGAATTAAGTAGAAATCTGCGGATCCGCAGTCTAAAGGCATTACACACACTGTGTGTGTCCTGAGGTCTTGAAGTCACAGCTTTCCTTCAGCTCATATCTGACTGTCCACGCACAAACCTGAGGATATAACACTCCTGACAAGGACCAGGTGAAGCTCTGGGTGTGTGTCTCCTGCTTACAGTGGTAAGGCCAGGTTATCTGAAGGGCGATGTGTCCGGACACGAGTTCCTCACCGTTATGTGCAGTTCTGTATCCTGTGATGGAGAGCTTCCGCCTGGGCTTTCAGACCGAGGAATTCCCCCTGAACAAAGTCTGTCACGGTTTTTCGCATTTCCATCTGTAAGGAGACCAATGCTGTTCTCAACTGCAAGACTACCAGTTTGAAACACTCGCATCTCAGGGTCACATGACCACCTACCGGACTGGTGTTATCCGCTCTCAGCCCGTTCACCAGATGTTTGACTGTGAAGGGTTTTCCAACGAGAACAGTTATTCGCTGCACACAACCAAAGTAGAGTCAAAAGTGTGCGACAACGGGAGATAAGTGATGTGACGTGTGTGTATTAAATGTTAGTGTGTATTAACCTGCCCCACTCGAGGGATGTATGGAGATTGATTTGGCAGGACATCATTCAGCCCTGAACAAAAAGGTCCACAAGTAAGAAACAGCTCATCATTCATGAAGTTGTGTGGTATGGATCATCTTACGCCACTCAGGCCAGATTCACTGACCGCTCACTGAATTTCAGACTCAGTATTTAAATGAATCACGCAAGGTGATTTACTGGTGTTCGCGCTCGTCAGCTTGCGCTACTCTTGGTAGATTGCACGGGTCATTATGTAAATGAATTGACGGCGTCTGTGTTGTTTAATGTGTGTGTCGTCAGTAGATCACGGCACTCCCATTGGCGCTTTTGGGGAATTGCGCTCTCACGCTAATTTGCCCGGTTCAGTAAATCTGGCCCTTGAACTTGTGCATGCGTCACTTACCCATATGCCACATTGGTAAAATGATTGGGTGAAGCGAGCACTCTGCAATCAAACGTCCAATTCCTGTAAAGAAACATGGATTTACTTAACTAAAGGGTGAAACCAGAGGGATCTTGTTATTGGAGCATAAATCTTACCCCATTTTATCCTCATGAAGTCTCCAGACATGTTCACTTTACCTGGGAGAAGAAAACGTACCATAACATTAGCATAGTTGTACACTAAACTACGGAGGCGTATTGCATTCACTTGAAGAAAAAAAAATCTACTCTGTTTTTCTGAATTAATGAGTTAATTTTTCATGAGAAAATTTATTTTTGCCGTTTTTCTGAATTAACTCATTAATTCAGAAAAACAGAGCAAAATTTTTTTTTCTCATGAAAAATTAACTCATTAATTCAGAAAAACAGAGCAAAATTTTTTTTTCTCATGAAAAATTAACTCGTTAATTCAGAAAAACAGAGCAAAAAAATTTTTTCTCATGAAAAATTAACTCATTAATTCAGAAAAACAGAGCAAAAAAATTTTTTCTCATGAAAAATTAACTCGTTAATTCAGAAAAACAGAGCAAAAAAATTTTTCTCATGAAAAATTAACTCATTAATTCAGAAAAACAGAGCAAAAAAATTTTCTCATGAAAAATTAACTCGTTAATTCAGAAAAACAGAGCAAAAATTTTTTTTTCTCATGAAAAATTAACTCATTAATTCAGAAAAACAGAGCAAAAATTTTTTTCTCATGAAAAATTAACTCGTTAATTCAGAAAAACAGAGCAAAAAATTTTTTTCTCATGAAAAACTAACTCATTAATTCAGAAAAACACAGCAAAAAAATTTTTTCTCATGAAAAATTAACTCGTTAATTCAGAAAAACAGAGCAAAAAAATTTTCTCATGAAAAATTAACTCGTTAATTCAGAAAAACAGAGCAAAATTTTTTTTTTCTCATGAAAAATTAACTCATTAATTCAGAAAAACAGAGCAAATTTTTTCTCATGAAAAATTAACTCGTTAATTCAGAAAAACAGAGCAAAAAAATTTTCTCATGAAAAATTAACTCGTTAATTCAGAAAAACAGAGCAAAAATTTTTTTTTCTCATGAAAAATTAACTCATTAATTCAGAAAAACAGAGCAAAAATTTTTTTCTCATGAAAAATTAACTCGTTAATTCAGAAAAACAGAGCAAAAAAATTTTTTCTCATGAAAAATTAACTCGTTAATTCAGAAAAACAGAGCAAAATTTTTTTTTCTCATGAAAAATTAACTCATTAATTCAGAAAAACAGAGCAAATTTTTTTCTCATGAAAAATTAACTCGTTAATTCAGAAAAACAGAGCAAAAAAATTTTTCTCATGAAAAATTAACTCGTTAATTCAGAAAAACAGAGCAAAAATTTTTTTTCTCATGAAAAATTAACTCATTAATTCAGAAAAACAGAGCAAATTTTTTTTTCTCATGAAAAATTAACTCGTTAATTCAGAAAAACAGAGCAAAAATTTTTTTCTCATGAAAAATTAACTCATTAATTCAGAAAAACAGAGCAAAAATTTTTTTCTCATGAAAAATTAACTCGTTAATTCAGAAAAACAGAGCAAAAAAATTTTTTCTCATGAAAAACTAACTCATTAATTCAGAAAAACACAGCAAAAAAATTTTTTCTCATGAAAAATTAACTCGTTAATTCAGAAAAACAGAGCAAAAAAATTTTTCTCATGAAAAATTAACTCGTTAATTCAGAAAAACAGAGCAAAATTTTTTTTTTCTCATGAAAAATTAACTCATTAATTCAGAAAAACAGAGCAAATTTTTTTCTCATGAAAAATTAACTCGTTAATTCAGAAAAACAGAGCAAAAAATTTTTTTTCTCATGAAAAATTAACTCGTTAATTCAGAAAAACAGAGCAAAAATTTTTTTCTCATGAAAAATTAACTCATTAATTCAGAAAAACAGAGCAAAAAAAAATTTCTCATGAAAAATTAACTCATTAATTCAGAAAAACAGAGCAAAAAATTTTTTTCTCATGAAAAATTAACTCGTTAATTCAGAAAAACAGAGCAAAAATTTTTTTCTCATGAAAAATTAACTCATTAATTCAGAAAAACAGAGCAAAAAAATTTTTCTCATGAAAAATTAACTCATTAATTCAGAAAAACAGAGCAAAAAAAATTTTCTCATGAAAAATTAACTCATTAATTCAGAAAAACAGAGCAAAAAAATTTTCTCATGAAAAATTAACTCATTAATTCAGAAAAACAGAGCAAATTTTTTTTCTCATGAAAAATTAACTCATTAATTCAGAAAAACAGAGCAAAATTTTTTTTTTCTCATGAAAAATTAACTCATTAATTCAGAAAAACAGAGCAAATATTTTTTCTCATGAAAAATTAACTCGTTAATTCAGAAAAACAGAGTAGATTTTTTTTCTTCAAGTGAATGCAATACGCCTCCGTACTAAACACATATTAAGATTAAAAATATGAGTGTCTGTACCCTCTGGGAATATGTGTACCCATTCCCCTTGATTCAACTTTTCCAACAAGAAATCCATTCCCTTCTGATAGACTCCATCTCCTGAAAAACAGGACAGTTGGGCTTCACGTTATCAGCTCGAGGGTCTTCTATATAAACACTTCATTTAAAAAGCCCTGAGAACTGTACTATTAGCATGTCTTTGTGATTGATCATATTTGACTGTCATTAGGTGGAGATAAGTGAATCTTCTTCTAATCGTATTCAGTGTTGGGTGTAACTAATTAAGTAAAGTAATTAGTTACAGTAATTTAATTACTTTTCCATTGAAAATGTAAAGTAAGGGATTACTCTTCATTTATCTGTAATTTAATTACAGTTACTTCTGATGTAATTGAGGTAAATACTCTGTCAATCAGATCTCACAGCGATTTGTATGTATTTTATGAGGTGTCTAAATCGTACGACCGCACTCGTATGAATTATTGTAAAATATGTATGAAATGTCATGAGATCAGACATAAAACAATAGTGGTTTTAACATCAAAATGTATTGTCTTGTGTATTGTTTTTATAATGTAACCTTCTCCACCTTGGTCAGTTTAAGGATAATTCGTGCAATTTTATAGTATTTATTTGAAAGAATTAAAACAGATTCATGTCTATCCTTGTATTATTCAGCTGGTTGAGATTGATATGGGATTTTGAAAGTAATTAGTAATTAAAAGTAATTAAATACTTTTTAAAGAGAGTAATCTAATTACACTGTTGAAGAGGTAATTAGTAACTAGTAATTAATTACTTTTTTAGAGTAACTTACCCAACACTGATCGTATTGCACAGATGAGATTAAGCTTATTCTTTACTATCTCTCCAATCCCACTACTTCTAAACACAGGAGCCTGCCTCCAACACAAGGCATATTGCTTTTAAAACAATCAAATATTTCAGACTAGCTTATGTGAAAATGCAGATAATGGCTTCAAAACAGAATACCAGGATAAAAATATACCAGAGGACAGCACAATATTAAAGCGGCGTTATACAAGTCTAAAGTCACCCTGCCATAATAATGAGTGTGTGAGTGCAAACTTCATGAATGAAATGAGCACAATGATCAACTCAAATACATCACACACATGTTCTACTAATTGATATGTATATTTAATGTATATGTTACACGAATGACTGAGTCTGAAATCAAATATCTGCATCAGAAACAAGAGCTGGATATGGATATTGAGATCAGGTTTGGGCTCCGCTGCACAGCCCTATTTCAGACAGCCCACTCCATCAGTGTTTTCACTTTTGCATGCAAACGAGATTACTTGCTAATAAAAATGCATTATTGACTGAATTTTGATTTAGTATATATATTTTTAGTCTAAAACAACCTGTGTGAAATAAAAGCAGAAATGATCAAATGAGTCATTGGAGGAGTTTACCTCGGACCACAGGCACACATTTCCCTCTGCTGAAGAAGCGGGAGTGGAGCTCTCTCGTGAAACAGATATCAGATGCAGCAGGTGCCCTAGACACACACACACACACACACACACCAGACGACATGATATGAACTGACAACTCCTGTACACGAGTCTCCAGATCCGGCCTTCCTTCACACACACCATCTCATCCTGTTGTAGTTCCACAGCTGCCGGAGCTTCAGGACTCCTGAAAAACAGCACATGCGTGTCAGTGTGTGCGCAGCGAGAGTGTGTGTGCGCTCCACAACACCAGCGTCCCGGGCTCGCCTACCCCAGAGGTGCGGGTCGTCCATGCAGGACTGGTGATTGCACAGTGTGATGAGTGGCGTGTCCCGAGGACGCTCGTCCACCAGCTCCAGCAACGCGCCCGGGTTGTGCACCATCAGAGAGTTGAAGTACTCTAGTGTCAGGCAAATTCAGAGACGTTATTCCTTAAGTTCATAGCACACATTATTCAAAACATAAGTGTGGAGAAACATCGGCCTCACTGGTCCAGAGGTAACTGTAGGAGCCCACCATCCCCGTGATGACCGTGCTGGAGAGCCTCCAGCCCAGGCGAGGGCATTGTGGGAAGGGCCAGGCCACCTCCAAGGGCATCTCACACACTGGCACAACACACACACACATGCTTTAACAGCTGAACGAGTCTGTCAGGAATGTACATGTGTGTGCAGTTCATTTTTGCTTGAGTTGTGGCATAGACCTGTTTACGCATTTGTCCAACTACAAATAATACAGCAGGAGCAGCCGTTAATGCAAATTGCACAATCTTGAGAAATAGTGTGTGTAGTAATAATAGCGAACACACAGAACACAGCGACAAAGTATGACATAAATGAATGTTGGATGCTAAAGACAACTTCCTCATTTTAAAATGACACGTGTATTGTAAACAAGATAACAGCACTGTGTATCGTTATGGGTGTAGTTCTTTGTTTTGAGATTTACTGTAATAGCAGTGTTAATATTAACGTGAGGTTGATTTAGTGCGAAATGTAAGGTTAGTTGTGATCTTCCCACCTTCTTCTTCTGTCCCGTCAGCTGAGCCGATAGATGGCCAAAAATGCAGCGGAACCGGAAACACCAATTCTAACGTGAGGGATCATGGGAGGTGTAGTTTTATAGTCGTTATTGGAATCCCAGATAGCAAACTGACATTGAATCAACGTGGAAATATGACATCGAAACAACGTTGATCTGACATTGTTTTGCTCATCGAATTAACGTTGAACCAACGTCAGACGCGTCATTCGTTCAAAACTAACGGAAAATCAACTTGAAATCAACGCGTTGTTTCAACGTTATGAAAGCAAACCAATTTTCGATTTTCATTTAGCTTTGAAGAATGCCGCGTCTGACGTTGGTTCAACGTTAATTCGATGAGCAAAATCAACGTTGTTTCAATGTCATGAGAGACGTCGTTTCCACGTTGATTCAATGTCAGTTTGCTATCTGGGATAGATATCATATAGAGACTAGATACCCTATTGGCCGCTGGAAAACGAGAAATCTGGCCGCCATCTTGAACCGGTCGTATTCCTAGTTTCGTTGCGTGGCAGCAGATAAGATGCCAGAGCACTGTGGAGCATTTTCCTGTTCTAATCGCCGGACCACCGAAAATAGGGCTTTTCACAAGTAAGTCTTATCATTCCCGTACTATTGGTTGTATTTTGTGAATAGAATATTACCAGATAATCGAGAAGAAGCAAGGATATTTGCTATTACTGTACTGAAATCGTTGTGAAATGCTGTTTACTGCATCAGCCGGTGTTCACCCGGCATGGAGAGGTGGGGTAACTGTTAAAGTAATAATTACAAGAGCTACTAGGTTGTCAGATAAGCATTCAACTGCCCTGTTGTATAGGTTATTTGTGTTTGCGCACATCAGCTAGGGAGCAACACTATACACGCATGACAGCGATGCGCAAATTGAGTTACCTCTCCAACTTCTGGTTTTATTGATAACCTATATCTTACCACATGCGATTTGGCTATTGATATTACAGAAGTCCTGTGGTAAAATAAAATTACATTAACTTACTCCATCTACCCTTGTAAAGTTAATCCGAATAGGGCTTTAGTCTCGACATTTTGCCCTCCTACATCTACATACAATAAAAAAGGTATAGGCTTAAAGTCCCCGTGAACCGGAAGTTGCAAACGATTTTTCTCCAGTGCTGTGACGTATTTCCAAGTGAAACGGAATATTGAACAGAGGGCAGGGTTTTACTCTAGCGCTCCTCCTCTCCATCTCTCGCTCATAGTAAACTAACGGTTTGAGGGGAGTGGTTACGCGTTTCCCCACCCAAACTGTGAAGCCTACGTCATCAGAAAAAGAAACCGTTCCAGGCCGGAAGTAACTTTTCAGATTTTAGATTAAAGATTACTAAGGTAAAACATTTTTTAAATATATATTCACTTGCACGGATTAATTGTTCACCACAAGACTAGTAATATGCGCTAACAAAGTAAATAGGTTCAATTTTGATTTCACGGGGACTTTAATGTCCGAATTTAATTTTTAGAAATTAACGTTACAGAATACAGATGCAAACACGTTGAAAAGCTTCTTCTCAATTTTTATTACAGGTGGCTGCGTTCGGTGGATTCGGTGGCTACGTTCTGTGTGTGTGTGTGTGTGTGTGTGTGTGTGTGTGTGTGTGTGTCTGTTCGTGTGTGTGCGTGTGTCAATCATAAGCTGTTTCTTCAACTTATTAAAATATCTTACTTTACTGCTACTATCTGTTTCTGCTTCTTTATTATATTTATAGTGTGTGATTTATAAAATACATTACATCCTTCATCACATTGTGTCTGGTCACTTTATATCTTATATCAGAATATTATATTACTGTTAACCTACAATGGATATTAAAATACGCCGAACCATGTGTCCTGTATCATAGCTACATGAATGACCTTTGCAGCACAAAAAACCCGCGTGAAAATCAGTTCAGTATTCAGTGAGATATGATTAATTTAATGCGCTGACTGACAGCTCATTTCACCTGCCATTCAGATTACACTGAGCGGAGCGGATGACCGGTTTAAGATGGCGGCTCCAATTCTCGTCCGTGCCAATAGGCAGTAGCGGTCGATAGGGCGTCTACCTATATGATATCTATGGTTATTGGTTTCCATGGCCTTGAGGGATCTATTTTAGCGAACGAAAATGTTGCAGGACCGAAGGGTGTTTATTTAATTTTTATCAACAGAAAAGAAAAGTATGTTACAAATACTACACAATAGAAGAAATGCACAGATTTGCGCAGTAGGGGGATTCATGTAGCCTACATAAACAAAATAAAAATAAATAAAATAAATAAATGAAAAAAAAAAAAATTAGCCAAAATAAATGAGCCACAGTTTCAGGGCAACCGTCTCAAAAAGTGCAATTAAAATCAACATCGCTTTTAAATTTCAGAAAGTAATGTTTATCTGAGGTAAATCCTATGTATAATTTTGAATGATACCTCTTAACTTTGTTATTAAGTATTGATTAGGTATGCAAACCCTTCTCCACACAGTCTGTCAATTCATTCCAGTATGAGTAAATATAAGGCATGAGACACTTTGAATAATGCTCTTATGGATCTGTTTTGTGAGTTAGGGGAAAAACCAAAAAGATTACCTATACGCACTTACCATTGTTGAATATTAAGTCTTTTCTGATGTCTAAACAGCAGATATCAGGAGATATTGCATAAAACCTTTGCCTTTGCATAGTCCCATGGTGTCACAGCCTCAGGAATCTAATAATGTGCAAAAATTCAGTAAGTGAAAACTGAAAAGATAACCATTTAAATTAAATATCTGATCCACCAATGTGATGCCATTATCAAACCAATATTTCAAAAACAATGTTTTTCGTTGATATATCCAATGGATATCCAATTATATATCCAATTATATATCCATAGTATTTCATATATTTTAATACTTGAAAAGTCTTGCTTGAAGATCAAGGACCATGATTGCGATGAAATTCAGATAATTTCACTGGTATTTTGTCAATGATATAATTACAATTAAGAAGTAGCCTAAATGTATTTAAGGTTAGAAAGCATGAAGGGATAAAGTATTTTTTTATTTTTATTTTTTATTAGAATGCAGATTACAAACATACAATCATCACAGTTCGTAAACAGAAATTATATAGCAAAAAAATAAATAAATAAACATCAGAATAAAATTAATTGAAAAAAAATAGATAAAGAAAATAAAAAAATAAAAATACATAGCTTAAATAGACAGACGTACAAACTAACTATAACAAGAGAAATATATTCCTAGATTTTCACTTAAATATTTTAGAGTTGCTGATATCGCTTTCTTATTTTTAACCCTTATCAAAGACTCAAAATATATGTCAGTTTCCATTTGAAAAAATTTAAAACATGTCTTTGCTTTAGAGAATTTCGCTTTGTGAATATGGAATTTGCCGAGTAAAATAAAAAGGTTTACAATATTACACAAACTACTCTCTACAATCAAAATATGTAATAATCTGTTTCCTTTCAATTGTTATCGTTTTCTTTGTTTTGATTGACAGGTAATTTTCAACATTTTTCCAAAATGTAATGCAGAATGAACAACCATAAAAGAGATGAGGTAACGATTCTTCTTCTGTCATACAAAAACGACTTTTTTTCGACAGGTTTAAATTTAGAAATAAGCAAGTTTGTGGGATTATATATATTGTATAGCCTAATATTTTCAGATGTAATTCCCTAACTTTGTTTGAGATACAAAATCTAAAAGGAACAAGCAACGCTCTATGCCATTTAATCTCATAAAAAAGAGAATTCCAAAAAAATTTCCCACGAGGTGTTATTTTCTTTGCATTCAAAAAACTATTTCTAATATGTTTATTAGTACAATTGCTACTCATAATATCCATACCATTTATATAAAGAGTCAAATTAACACCAGGAATATCATTTTGTTTATTATAGCTTTTCATTAGTTCTAATATACCATTAGGTATGGACTTGAAAACTAAATTATATTCTTTGAACGTTATTGGGAATGCCTTTTCTCTGAGAAAAGAATCAGTTAAGTAATTGATTATTACCATCAAAAAGGTCTTTTAAAAAAATGATATCTCTATCGACCCATTTCTGCAAATAGAGTGACTTGTTCCTTCTAGTGATGCATTCATTATTCCAAATGATGGCCTTGTGTGGAGAGAAGTTGTGAGAGTGACACAGCTTCCAGGCCAAAAGAGCTTGTTGATAAAGCTTTACATGGGTAGATTTTATGAAGTATTTTGAAATGTAGGCTACCTCTTTAACTTTATTCAGCATACAAAATTTATATGGATTTAACCACGCCTCTTTCCAATGAATATCAGCAATTAGTGCATTCCAAAAAAAATTGCCTCTAGGAGAGATTTTATGCTTAATTGGATTGAAAAAATAATCTAACGTTTTTATTATTACAGGAATGAGAGAATAGTTTGATACCATCAATTATTAACTCGGGAAGTTTCCTTTCGTTACTTCCATAACTAAGGTGACTTTTCATTAAATGTTTTAACCCATCTGGAATTGCTTTTACAACTAGCTGAAACTCTTTCGCTGGAATGGGGAAATTGTAGGTAAACATAAATGCTTCATAAGACAAAACATTTCCAATTTCATCAAACAAATCCATGACAAAGTATATATTTCTTTCAAACCATTTGTGTAAACATTTTTTCCTAAAAAAGCTGATGACGACACCGTCTGATCTTTGGTTAACCAATCAGCGGAAGGGAACGTCACGGCTCAGCCCGCTGAAGATGGCCGCGTGTGACGTCAGAGCTCATCGCACTCAAGATGGCCGCTATGTGGACGGTCTCCGGGAACGCTAGGATGATTTTATATCTTTTTATCTGTGTGTTCGCAGCAGCGAAGAGCGACGAGCAAGTGCCCCTGGTCGCATGGGCGAGTGACGGGTAAAGCACTGATATGATATCACATTAGTCATGGAGAATTGACTGCGATAGTTAGCTTTGGCAGTTTGCTAGCTGAATGACACGGTCGCTGTCCAGTACTGAAACTCCTCTGAGCGAACAATATGGGTTAATTCTCGAATAAAATCCAACATATCGTGTATTCTAAGTTAGAATTTCTAACTCTTATTAATCAACGGACGTAATCGTGTTTACATAAGTGTCGGGCGGTGATGGCTATAAGTTATCAAGCCCAGTAACCCGTCAAGACCGTCATTGATGTTACCATTGGCCTGAATCCGATTTTTGCGTTGTTTGTAAAATTTCTAATCATGACTGTAATTTTATGGGTTTGTCTTTTCGTATGGTGTGTTGTGCGTGTGCAGGTTTGTCCTGTCTCCTGTGAATGCTCCATCATCAGGTCACACTGTGTCTGTGGATGAGCTGGAGTCCGTCCTGAACCGAGCCCTGAGCACTTCCCCTCATAATCTACTGCTCTTCCTGCAGGATAAAGTACACACATTCATATCTATCAGTCTATACTTCCAAACATTTCTTCTTCTAATATAATAATAATCCAGTCAGTGAGATTTTTTGATTGAGTAAGGAGTCCTATAACAGATGTCTGTTACTGCGTTCACTGTGTCACCACAAGGACCAAACAAAACCAGAACTACAAAAAAAGACATGAGAGATATACATTTCTATGAGAAACAATAATAAAGACAACAATCTGAAGTGATTTATTGTTTCTTTCTATTGAAATGTATAACTCAAATGATTCGGCTAGTTCAGGCAGTGTTGATCTTACGGTTTGAAATCCTCTTGTGTTTGATTCAGTTGAGTGTTGATGACTTCACGATGTACGGAGGAGTGTTCGGGAACAAACAGGATAGTGTCTTCCAGAATCTGGAGGTATGCTGATGTGTTCTCCATCTGATATGTATTACTGCTTATGATTATGACTTGTAAGATTGGTGCCAGGCAATATAATTCTTCAGAAATGTATTAGGAAAATGTTTTGTGAAACCACGATTATACTCTTTAGAATACATCAGTGTGTTATTTCAGATAAATCACCTTGAAAAGACGTGAATAAGCATGTCGGGTGTTGTGTTGGCGTCCGCAGGCGTCTGTGCAGTCCTCCTCCTCCCTATGGCTGCCGTGTGTGTCGTCGTCCGCCACGGCTCAGGTGTCTACACTGCTCCAGAACCAGATCGATGCGGCTCCGCTCTACATGAACCCGGACACGCTCGCTCAGCTCCGACTCAACACGTCAGTGCCGGCCCTGCTGGTGTTCCGGCTCCCGTACAGCAACGAGTACGTCTCTTCCAGCGCACAATACTGTACTAGCTCGCTTTTTTAAAACATTATTAGATACAAATCAACTCATGCAAATAGTAAGTCCCTTCCAGTTATCATCTCCAAAAATAGTGTTTTTTTAAATAGATTTTCTGTCCCAATTCAAATCATCAAAGTCTGGTTCAGGTCTTGAAGAAATTGCTCAGAGTCGAGGTTTCAGGTCTCAGAAGAAGTAACTTTATTGAGCAGTTCAACAAAGTGGGATGCCAGCTGGCCATCTGATCTTACAATGGTCTGCACTCATTTCTTATACCTTGTGGTAGCCAATTAGCGCTCAAATTGGTATCTTTTCTCTCTTTGCTCCTCCTTATTACTCCTCCCAGATTACGAACACCTGCATCATTCATTTATTTTTAATTGGGGCAACCTTTTTCGTGCATGCGTATCTTTTTTCTTAATAAAATGGGCATCTGTATTAGTATCTTTTTACACAATGGGCTCCTTGTTTTAGTATGCTTTTCTCGGTGGCACATTGTTACATTATATACAATCTGTTTCTCTCCCAGTGCCTCCCAACACTCCCAAGTGTTTTTTGGGTACTTTTCCACTCTCTCGTCCCTGTCCTCATGTACCCTATGACCCTAGTTTTTTCTGCTTGGCATTACATCACATGCACGCTTCTTTCACATGTACATAGGACAAGCAGAATTCTCCAACAATAGTAATGTTACATATTTAGTTAAGTGCAGTGGTTCATGCTGAAATAGCTGAAGAAATATGAAAAATATGATGAAACTCGTGTGTCCGTCGGCACTACAGGAGCTGCCACATTTCTCACTAAATCAACAGTGGAACAGTGCATTATGGGATACAGTATCTTGCTATGTTACAAACTGTAGATTTTGAAGTATTTAGTCATCATGAGGGTATTCCATGATTACAGAAAACATGTTGACTACAAACATTAGTACACTAGTAGAGTATGACATTCTGAACACAGCCATTTGCAGGATGGGCATTAATGTTTTTGATGAAAACTGACAATTTCGGATCTTCTTTAAATCTGTAAAGGAGATGAGTAAAGCGAAACTCTTGATGTGTAAGTTGTGTTTTTCTTACAGGGCTGATATGATGTCTACTAAAGAAGTGCTGAGTGGAAACGGTACGTGTATTAACTCCTGCAGTTATGCTGATTATTGCAGAAAAGCCCAGATGAAGTGAATGTGATTGTGTCTGTTGTAGATGAGGTGATGGGTCAGGTGCTGAGCATCATGAAGGCTCAGTCTGTGCCGTACACTGCAGTGTTCACTGCGCTGGGACCCTCCAGGGTAAGACCCCTCTCACACACACACACACACACACAGGCACCGTTTCTTCACGTTGGCCCCAGGAGGCCGTGTGCTGGTGTGAGCTGGAGGTGTGTTGTGTGTGTCTCAGGTGATCGAGGAGTCTCCGGCTGTGCACTCGGTCTGGTCCCGCTCCCTCCTGCAGTCCCGTCGGGAGGACGCCCCCGTCCCCAACCCGCCGCTGGAGTTTAAGGAGAAGGGCTCCGTCTGCATCCTCCTGTGGGCCGAGTCAGTGGTGGTCAGCCAGTATCGCTCTGGGAAGTGGGAGAGGCATGACCTCACCTCCAAGACCTTCGGCAGAGGCGTGACCCCCGACCTGTCCGGGTCCTCCTGCAACGAGACCCACTCTCGGTAAATACTCCGGGTTGGTGTGACGACCCCCTGTGGTGGAGATCAAGTTTGTTCTTGTTGTATTTATGTCTACATGCAGGGCTGGACAATAATTAATATCAATATATATCACAATATTTTTTTTCCAATAGTGATGAAATGATTTTTAAACACATTTCTGATACCTCAATATACATTACAGGCATGGGCTACGTTCACACGCACCCAGATAATCCATTAGTAATCGGCTCGGACTGAAAAGCCTTCATTTAAACACCCTATTGGATCAGATTGACAGCAGTGATGTATTCCTCTTCTAATACGATCGAGAGGACATGTAAACACTTGATCGGATTGAAAACCCAAACTGAAAGGACTGCGCTTGTGCAATTTTATTTATTTATTTAACCAGGAAGTCCCTTGAGACTGAGTCTCTTTTCCAAGGGAGACCTGGCCAAGACGGCACACCAGATTCAACTTAAATACAAAATACAACAGTTAAAAACAAACAAACAATCATCACACATAAAAGAAAAGAAAACAGCAGGTCAGTTATATTTTTGAGTTTTTTATATTTTTAACATGGCCTTAAATTCATTTAATGGAACTAGATCATTTAGATGTAACACATTTTGCAAATTATTCCAAGTAAGAGAAGGCTTTTTTTCCCAGCTCAGTAAAAACCCTTGTAACCTGGTAAGAGAGCCATCTGGTGGAACGGAGAGAAAAACCGCTGGAGTTTACATAAATATGCCGGCAATTTACCCAACATGGCTTTATATAGAAAAATATGCAAATGAAGTTGTCTACGTAGATTTAGTGACGTCCAGCCTACCAGTTCATACAGCGTACAATGATGAGTACGGTAACCAGAGTTAGTTAAAAAACGTAGAGCACATTGATACACAGACTCTAAAAGGTGCAGAGTACTAGAGGCAGCATCACCATAGTCCACAACACTTAAAAAAGTGGCCTGCACAAGTTTTTTCCTAGCTAACAAGTTAAAACAAGCCTTATGCCTAAAGCAGTGTTATAGTCGAGACCACCGCACTCGAGTCCGAGTCGAGATCGAGACCAGAGAGAGTCGAGATCGAGACCAGAGACGGTCGAGTCCGAGTCAAGACCGAGACGAGAGATGGTCGAGTCCGAGTCGAGACCGAGACCAGAGATAGTCGAGTCCGAGTCAAGACCGAGACCAGAGACGGTCGAGTCCGAGTCGAGACCGAGACCAGAGACGGTCGAGTCCGAGTCAAGACCGAGTCCATAGAGAGTCGAGTCCGAGTCGAGACCGAGTCCATAGAGAGTCGAGTCCAAGTCGAGACCGAGACCAGAGAGAGTCGAGTCCCAGTCGAGATCGAGACCAGAGACGGTCGAGTCCGAGTCAAGACCGAGACCAGAGACGGTCGAGTCCGAGTCAAGACCGAGTCCATAGAGAGTCGAGTCCGAGTCGAGACCGAGTCCATAGAGAGTCGAGTCCAAGTCGAGACCGAGACCAGAGAGAGTCGAGTCCGAGTCGAGATCGAGACCAGAGACGGTCGAGTCCGAGTCGAGACCGAGACCAGAGACGGTCGAGTCCGAGTCAAGACCGAGTCCATAGAGAGTCGAGTCCGAGTCAAGACCGAGTCCATAGAGAGTCGAGTCCGAGTCGAGATCGAGACCAGAGACGGTCGAGTCCGAGTCGAGACCGAGACCAGAGACGGTCGAGTCTGAGTCGAGATCGAGACCAGAGACGGTCGAGTCCGAGTCAAGACCGAGTCCATAGAGAGTCGAGTCCGAGTCGAGATCGAGACCAGAGACGGTCGAGTCCAAGTCGAGTCCGAGACCAGAGAGAGTCGAGTCCGAGTCGAGACCGAGACCAGAGACGGTCGAGTCCGAGTCAAGACCGAGTCCATAGAGAGTCGAGTCCGAGTCGAGATCGAGACCAGAGACGGTCGAGTCCGAGTCAAGACCGAGACCAGAGACGGTCGAGTCCGAGTCGAGACCGAGACCAGAGACGGTCGAGTCCGAGTCGAGACCGAGACCAGAGACGGTCGAGTCCGAGTCAAGACCGAGTCCATAGAGAGTCGAGTCCGAGTCGAGACCGAGTCCATAGAGAGTCGAGTCCAAGTCGAGACCGAGACCAGAGAGAGTCGAGTCCGAGTCGAGATCGAGACCAGAGACGGTCGAGTCCGAGTCAAGACCGAGACCAGAGACGGTCGAGTCCGAGTCAAGACCGAGTCCATAGAGAGTCGAGTCCAAGTCGAGACCGAGACCAGAGAGAGTCGAGTCCGAGTCGAGATCGAGACCAGAGACGGTCGAGTCCGAGTCAAGACCGAGACCAGAGACGGTCGAGTCCGAGTCGAGACCGAGACCAGAGACGGTCGAGTCCGAGTCAAGACCGAGTCCATAGAGAGTCGAGTCCGAGTCGAGATCGAGACCAGAGACGGTCGAGTCCAAGTCGAGTCCGAGACCAGAGAGAGTCGAGTCCGAGTCGAGACCGAGACCAGAGACGGTCGAGTCCGAGTCAAGACCGAGTCCATAGAGAGTCGAGTCCGAGTCGAGATCGAGACCAGAGACGGTCGAGTCCGAGTCAAGACCGAGACCAGAGACGGTCGAGTCCGAGTCGAGACCGAGACCAGAGACGGTCGAGTCCGAGTCGAGACCGAGACCAGAGACGGTCGAGTCCGAGTCAAGACCGAGTCCATAGAGAGTCGAGTCCGAGTCGAGACCGAGTCCATAGAGAGTCGAGTCCAAGTCGAGACCGAGACCAGAGAGAGTCGAGTCCGAGTCGAGATCGAGACCAGAGACGGTCGAGTCCGAGTCGAGACCGAGACCAGAGACGGTCGAGTCCGAGTCGAGACCGAGACCAGAGACGGTCGAGTCCGAGTCGAGATCGAGACCAGAGACGGTCGAGTCCGAGTCAAGACCGAGTCCATAGAGAGTCGAGTCCGAGTCGAGACCGAGTCCATAGAGAGTCGAGTCCAAGTCGAGACCGAGACCAGAGAGAGTCGAGTCCGAGTCGAGATCGAGACCAGAGACGGTCGAGTCCGAGTCGAGACCGAGACCAGAGACGGTCGAGTCCGAGTCGAGACCGAGACCAGAGACGGTCGAGTCCGAGTCAAGACCGAGTCCATAGAGAGTCGAGTCCGAGTCAAGACCGAGTCCATAGAGAGTCGAGTCCGAGTCGAGATCGAGACCAGAGACGGTCGAGTCCGAGTCGAGACCGAGACCAGAGACGGTCGAGTCTGAGTCGAGATCGAGACCAGAGACGGTCGAGTCCGAGTCAAGACCGAGTCCATAGAGAGTCGAGTCCGAGTCGAGATCGAGACCAGAGACGGTCGAGTCCAAGTCGAGTCCGAGACCAGAGAGAGTCGAGTCCGAGTCGAGACCGAGACCAGAGACGGTCGAGTCCGAGTCAAGACCGAGTCCATAGAGAGTCGAGTCCGAGTCGAGATCGAGACCAGAGACGGTCGAGTCCGAGTCAAGACCGAGACCAGAGACGGTCGAGTCCGAGTCGAGACCGAGACCAGAGACGGTCGAGTCCGAGTCGAGACCGAGACCAGAGACGGTCGAGTCCGAGTCAAGACCGAGTCCATAGAGAGTCGAGTCCGAGTCGAGACCGAGTCCATAGAGAGTCGAGTCCGAGTCGAGATCGAGACCAGAGACGGTCGAGTCCGAGTCGAGACCGAGACCAGAGACGGTCGAGTCCGAGTCGAGACCGAGACCAGAGACGGTCGAGTCCGAGTCGAGATCGAGACCAGAGACGGTCGAGTCCGAGTCAAGACCGAGTCCATAGAGAGTCGAGTCCGAGTCGAGACCGAGTCCATAGAGAGTCGAGTCCAAGTCGAGACCGAGACCAGAGAGAGTCGAGTCCGAGTCGAGATCGAGACCAGAGACGGTCGAGTCCGAGTCGAGACCGAGACCAGAGACGGTCGAGTCCGAGTCGAGACCGAGACCAGAGACGGTCGAGTCCGAGTCGAGATCGAGACCAGAGACGGTCGAGTCCGAGTCAAGACCGAGTCCATAGAGAGTCGAGTCCGAGTCGAGATCAAGACCAGAGACGGTCGAGTCCAAGTCGAGTCCGAGACCAGAGAGAGTCGAGTCCGAGTCGAGACCGAGACCAGAGAGAGTCGAGTCCGAGTCGAGACCGAGACCAGTGAGGGTTGATAACCTAATTTACATTTATTTACTTAGAGAAATCCTTTTTTTTTTACTGAATTTACTTAGAGTTTAAAAAATATGATCAGTTTAGGGTAAAAAGGCCACATAGTAGGTGGTGTTAAAAGTAATTTTATTACAATTTGTCATGCGCAGTTGCGCACTAGAAAATCACCAATCACTGGGCGTGTCAATCAATTTAAAGAAATATTTTATTAACATACATTAATAATCATGAAAAATATTTTGAATTGAACTCGAGTGGACTCGGGAATAATTCCGAGTCCTAAAAAAAAAAATGTTCGAGTACGAGTCAATTCCGAGTCCAAATGGACACGAGTCCATGACAAGACCAAGACCATTAAAATACGAGTCTCGAGACCGAGTCCGAGACGAGTCCGAGTATCGAGTACTACAACACTGGCCTAAAGTAAAACCCCACTCGTAGTTTCAGCTTTTTTACAAGCTTTTCAACATGAACTTTGAAAGAAAGTTTGTTGTCCAGCCAAAAACCTAAATGCTTAAATGAGGAAACATTTTCAATTAGGTCCCCATCTAGTGTGTTAATGGTTATTTTATCTGGGGATTGGGGACGAGCCCTAGAAAACATCATAGATATAGTTTGCAATGAAGTGTGGAAACAGCTGTTCTTCCTGTTTAAATAAAGTGTCCTATAAATGAGTGTCCCATCATTCTGTAATGCTCATTTCGCTGCGCCTGTCCTTGTTTCAGTCCTAGTGTTCGCTTCAGTTTTTCAGGGCTATTTTTTACCCTTATAATTAAATGTAATAACATTTTTGTTACTTTACCCCTTGTGAAGCTGCAGTCGGCCGTATGTGCTAGTGTGTTCATGTGGAAGTGTTTTGTGAGGCGACGACATCGCTCTCCTCGCTGCTGGCTCTTTGATGTCATGAACCACTGTGAACTTTCTCTTCAATTATAGGTTGGTTCTGAATTATGAAGATGTCCTGGATTACCGTTCGTTCAAGCTCATGTAAGCGTCTCATTTTCTCTTATTCACACACACAAGTGTGCTGGGCTTGAACGGTGTCCTGTATTCTCCTCAGTTTTGTGATGAACCGCCGCCACTATAAGGTGTCTGCCCGTCACTGGTTCACCATGGACCGTGTCCACCTGGAGTATGATGGGAAAAGGGCCTCGTTCAATGGCAGCCGGCACATCTACGCCCCGTCCGAGTACTCGTACCGCTGTGAGTCCGTGAGCAGCTCCTACTACCCTCAGCTGTCGCCACACTCGGACAAGGACAACGCCAACGACTGGCACGTCTCTTTCCAGGACTTCCAGGTAGGCTCTGGAAAACTGCACTGGTCTGATCGACCGTAGCCCCGGATGCAGAGAGCTTTCCTAATACTCGACTCGAACGCTTGAACATTAGTGTTTTCCTGTAGAGTGTCTGTGTCTGATCCTCCAGTAGTGCCCGGAGTTATCCCTGTTCAAATTCACCAGTGGATTTTACACTTAAAGCCCTGTTTTAAAGGGATAATTCACTTTGAAATTAATTTTTGGTGTGTTTTATCTTACCTCGAGTGCATCCAAGATGTAGGTGTCTTTGTTTCTGCAGTAGTTTCAATTTTGATATTTTTAGCTCAAACCGTTGTTGTCTGTCAGTCATATAATGGAGGTCTATGGTCACCACCTCAAAGAGCATGCACAGAGAAGTCCAAATTAAACATGATTTAATGACTCGTGAATGTAAGTACACATTGATGGCCTAAGACACGAAACGAGCGGTTTGTGTGAGAAAACCAACAGTATTTATACCGTTTTTACCTCTTGTAACCACAGCCACGTCCAAGTGATCTGAATCATGTCCAACTGAACCGAACTGAACCATATCCAGCGTTCCGCTGGAAGTGATCGCTTGACCTCCATTATTTGATATATTAACGGTTTGACCTAAAAATATAAAAATTGAAACTACTGCAGAAACAAAGACACCTACATCTTGGATGCCCTTGAGGTAAGATAAAACATACCAAAAATTAATTTCAAAGTGAACTATCCCTTTAAGATCATGTCTGATGAAATAGAAATGGTTAAGATTAAAATTTGGACGCATGCTGGAGTTTTCGGTTTCATAAAACGCATTAAACTCTACTTTACAAAGACGTGAAACTCACCGAGGGGTCACTGATATGTTCACAAAAATCACTGCAAAAATTCAGTGCTGCAAAAAGTGTGTATGTGTTATATAGGCGCACAGCGCCATGGGGGGCGCCAAAACGATGGTAAAATTAAATTGAATTTAAAAACTATATATATACTGTATATATATTGTATTTCTATATGTAGCTGCTGTTGTGTGTTTCTAAATCATTACTGCATTTCTTCAACGTTATATAACATTTTAGAGGACTAATAGACTAATAGAGGCAGCTGATAAATTACACTTTAGCCGAATCCTGTAGGAAGGACGGCAAACACATCTTTCTGATCGACAAATGCCTTGATTGCAGTTTTCTGTTCGTCTTTTAAAATTCTCTCTCTCTCTCTCTCTCAGGTCCAGGGCTTTAACATCGCTGGGAGTGAGTTCTCGTACGCCAGTGACTGTGCTAGTTTCTTCACTCCTGGTATCTGGATGGGTCTGGTGACGTCTCTGCTCATGGTGCTGGTCCTCGTGTACGGCCTGCACATGATCATGCAGCTGCGCACCATGGACCGCTTCGACGACCCCAAGGGTCCCGCCATCTCTGTGCCTCAGACCGAGTGAAGGACACAGACCCATTCCTCACGGCACTGCTTTAGTTACACCGTTAGAGTTATGACCAGAACAAAAACACAACATTTATATATGTGTGTGTGTAATAAAGAAGAATCATTTTACGATCATTAAGATTTTTTTTCATTGTGACTTTGACAATTACAGAGTAAAATGTTTAATGGTACTGAAATGAACTTCTTTTTATGCAAAATACAGTTTTGTGAGATTCAATCTTAAATATCTATAAATCTACCTTATATTTTCTTTGTTTATTTACTTTTCCAGAAAACTCGTATTGAATTTACAGATTGGAGCACCATTAAATGTAAATTGTACACTTTGCATAATAACTTGTTTGTGTGAGAGAAATATCTATTAACAGACAGCTGAAGGTTTTTAGTGTGCTGTAAATATGGAATATGAAAAGAAGTATTATTTATTGGTGGTATGCGTGTATGTTTGATTCCAGCGTTTCCCCCTGTAGTTTCCTTCATAGTTGTGTGTCGTGTGTGTGTGTTCACAGATGTGTCTGCGTGTTATTGTGAGAACTGACATATTTTGTGACCAATCTGGGTTTTGATTTAAAGGGAAATATGTTGTGAGCTGTATTTAAATATTAGAAAAAAAAGGTGACCAGAGATATTCTGACATATTGTTTTTGTTGAAATATCAGCATGATGTATACTTTAATAATGTTATTGTAGTGAATCATTGCACAAACAGCTCTCATAAATAACATGTTTTATATTGATGGCACATCTGCTTTATATTTCAGATATCTATTGGCATTTCATGCTGGCACGTTTTGGAGGTGTACACTCTTCAATGTGTGTATTGTGTCCGTGTTAAATAAACTTCATTGTGACAACTTATGAACTTTTTTTTTGCCTGACAGTTTATGTGGTTATGAAGGCTCACATAGTTATGGTCCAGGTTTGAGTTCTCCTGCCCATCCAGTGTAAACAGCTTCTGGTGAACGAACTTGCCTGTCCTCGAGAAGACCTCGTCAATCACTTTTCAACGTGTTTATGAACGCATTACTGTCTGTAGATATAAATTACTGTATATATAAATATATGAGCTACCACTGGGGTTAATAGCATTTATGAGTTTCCCCGACCATCCTCGGAAAAATATATCGCTCCCCAGATGTAGATCTACATTTTGCTTCGTTTCGCTCGGACATTTAATGCTAGGACTAGGACTAGGACTAGGACTTGTGTGTTTTAAAGCATGACTTTAGGAATAAACAGACCAAAATTCTCAAAAGCTTTATTTTCATGAACAATCAGACAAGTATTATTTTGTTAATTTGACATAGGCTGGAAAACACTCTCAAATGTAAACTGTCTTTACAAAAAAACAAACAAAACAAAAAAACAATTGAAAGATGTGGATTAAGGGAATCCCTTTAGGATAGGTATTTCTTTCCAAGTGTAAAACAAACTGCAAAAGCTACAATTTAATGTAGCCTGATTAAATGGGATAAATAATTTTTTTGAATAGAGGAGAATATTAGACACACTTCGGATAATTTTTTTTTTTTTTAAATTAGCCTCACGCACATATTTAGACTCACGTCTGGCCAGTGTGTAACCAATCATAACTGATTTACTAAATAAATGTGAAGGTAAATTTTTTTAGGTAAATAGTAGACAAATTAAACCCAAGTCTTAAATCTACACAACTTGGCATTGACTTCAAAATTTGTTTACAGGAGTTACACAATAATCGAATCTTCTGAAAATATTGTCCTTAAAATTACAGACATATTAATAAGAATATGTAGAGCAATAGAGGATCTGTCAGTCTAAATTGTCTCTCCTCGAGTGTGAATATTTACTGTCCTTTTGTTTGAGAAATCAGGGAGAAACACCAGTTCCTTCATCCTTTACTCCACCCCTTTCATGAACTCCAGGAACTCTGCAAGAGAAGGAGAGGGGATCATGGCACAGGGACAGCCATGGACTGGCATCACACTGGGACTTTAAGGGTTAACTTAAAGCAACACAAATACCACCGCCTGTATTTATTAAAATCATTTTCACTAAATGTTCATGGCCTCCAGAATATTTTGTTGTATGTCTGAAGCTGCAATATATCACAAGAAAGAACAAACCCTCTACAACAACAAAAATCTATCATCACTTGAATGTAAGTTTCATAAAAAAAACATTTTGGACTGAACAGAAAGTTGAGAAAATCACGCTTTTTTTATGCAAATGTATATATAATAATTTGCAAAATCAAATAATTCAAAATCTATCAGACAACAACAAAAAACTCTAATTTTGAAAAAAAAAATATTTTGTGCAATTCACAAAATATATATATCATATATCAAGTTGTGAGGAGAATTTGAAGCATCAAGAAAAATGAAGTGAAAATGAATGAGTCTCTATGGACCCCTATTGGATAGATGTGGTCATTGCACTTTAATTCCTTAACTATAAGAAAAACTGTTTTTCGACTAACCACCAGATGGTAGTATTCTATCCCTAACACATAGAGCAATGTCCAAAAACTGTTTAGATTTTATTATCATCATTATTTAAGTGTTTTTTTCTTTAAAAAAAATCATTTTTCATGTGCAATTTATGGCCTAGTTATGTAATTGTGCAGTAAATAGGTAGAAAACTTAAAAAATTCCAAAAAACACAGCATAAATGATTGGTTTAGAAGTGAATTTAAAAAATGATATATAGTTTTCCATATAAAAATGTATATTTCCTTATGCAATCACTCTTTAAAAGTCTGGGGTCAAAATGACCCCAAACTGCTTAAGTGTTGTCCTTTTTTTAACAGTGATTATGTGTTAAAAGACTACAAACATGTGCATAAGCAATGCTTCTATCGCTTCTTCTTCGCCTGTGTTTTCTGAGCAGGAGATTCTGTACTCTTTCAGAAGATGTGTATTAGCGTTCCCTACCCATGATGCTCTGGGGACGCCACACCAGCTACTCCATGCTGACCAGTGCCTTCTTGTACATCTCAAACTAACAAACCAATTCAGGAGTGAACTTGAGTAAAAGACAACAATAAAACATGCTTACCATCATAATCGATTTTTCCATCATTGTTTTTGTCTCCGTCCCTCATCAGTTCCTCAATGTCATCTTCAGTGATGGTTTCACCTGTACCTTCCAGCATCAGCTTCAGTTCATCGAGATCAATGTACCCGTCTGTGTTCCTGTCCAGACACCATCACAAACCATCAGGAACCACTAAACCCACCACAGGTGAGGGATCTGACTTCAGTTTAAGGACACACATACTTATCAAACATGCGGAAGAGTTCTGCCAGTTCTTCTTCTGACTTTCCTTTGCTGTCGTCTTTCATGCATCTCACCATCATGACCAAAAACTCCTCAAAGTCCACCGTCCCACTGCCTGCAAACATGCTCCATCGTTTCAGCACATGCTCACTTCAGACAGTATATGACTTTTTATTTTTGATATGCTTTATATTCCCCCTCAAGAATATTACTACATATTATTCAGTTAAATAAATAGATATGTGTTGATACTGATTATTTTATTACAATTTTAACAATAGTGATTATTTTTTAATGGGTATGTCATTTTTAAAAATAATGAACATTTTTGGAAAATAATAGACAAATCACTACTACATGACACATACTTGCCATTAATAACAAATGTATCACAAAAGCAAAATTGAGAACAATTCAATCAAAATGTGTCCCAATAGGTGTAAAATAAATAAAATAAATATTGTGATTAAGATATGATTGCAAAATTGACTTGTATGAGATCGTGTTTCTTTATATTATAACATGATATATCACATGAGCAAGAGAACTGTTTTCACAAAAATTAGCACAATTGCAAACGTGATATTGATTTTACGCAAACTTTCAATAAACAAAATGTATTTTTGAAAACAGTCTCAACATTATTTGTTGTAGTTGTAGCTTCTGTGCCACCTCTGCAATGCAAAAGGATACATTTTGTTGTTAGTGATTTCATTTGATTGGTAACAGCTCTATTGATTGTCTTATTTTTTCTAATTGTATTTCTTGTTTAAGACATTTCTCAAGCAGTTAATGGGGATTTTTTTAGATGAATTTGAAGAGGCCTGGTGTGGTCTTAGTCTTGACTCTGTCTTGCCCTGCCTTGGTCTCTTATTGGTCTTTCTTGGTCACAACACACACTGGTCTTGGTCTTGACTTGGTCTCGGTCTCGGTAGACTTGACTAAAACACTTGTTGCCATTTCTGGTTACTTATTCTGGATTGTTCTAGACTTTACCATCCTCATCCACCTCGTCAATCATCTCCTGGAGTTCTTCCGGCGTGGGGTTCTGGCCCAGCATCCTCATTACCTTTCCGAGCTCCTTAGTGCTAATACAGCCATCTTCAGCGTCCTGAATGAAAATATCAAATGCTGCGCGGAACTCTACAAAACACAAACACAGAACTTAAGCAGTCAGTTAAGCTTTTGTGTACAGTATAGTTTCTCTGTCATGAACAACTTAATGATATCCCAGCTAGAATGTTCTGGGAACATTATCATGAAGTTCTAATAATGTTTTCAGCGGGTAGTTTTATTTTGGTTCCCAGAATGTTCTCCTAAAAGGAACACAGCAAAAACTCCAGTGTTAAAGTTAATGAGATAATTAAGTGAATAATTGAGTGATGATTGAGTATTATTAAAGACACGTGATGTTAACAAGCAGAAACACTGAAGGAGAAAATCACTATTTTTATGTCACCATTATGGTGATCAGCGTGTGCTTTAGTTGGGCTTGCCCTTACATTTTTAACTTTATATTTTGTTTGACTGTTGTAACTGAGTTATAACTGCCAGATAAGCAAAGAGAAAAGATGATCTGAAGTTGTTGGTCATGTTTTGACATAATCATAATTTTACCTGATTCACAAAACTAATTTAGAGCCTAATCTCTGACTTATATTTATATTGTCGATTGCAGCATCACAGTGATTTTATAGCATAAGAGCCAGAATTTTCAATATATTCAAAAGGATTTCTTAAAAGTTGTTATGATAAAATAAAAATAAAAAAATTGTGTAGGGACAAACAGACATCAAGCATGAGTGTATGAATCTCAACAATGGTGACAAATGAAATATTAAATTAGGAAAAGGACAGTTCAGATCATAATTTATTCATACTGCAATGCATGATGGGAGCCATGAATGAGCTTTAATTGGTGGCACCCAGAATGCACTGCAACATTGTCACCATTGTTGAGATTCACAGGCTGAATCTTGATGTCTGTGTGACTTAATAAAAAAAATCAAAAACTTTTGAACAGAAATATTAGTAATATTTAGGATTCTATAGAAAATTGTATGCTGTAGTCACCAGGCCGCTGTAATCAACAAGGTACCTAACTATCTAAATTGTAGTCCTCTGTTGTAAGTAACTTTGGTTAAAAGTATCTGCTAAATGTAAATGATGTTTAGTGATTCAAATGATGATTACGACTAAACATAACCATCACAACCTGAACACCATTCTCTTTGTTCATGTGGCAGTTACAACTCAATTATAACAGCCAAACAAAATCTAAAGTTAATAATTTAAGGGTCAAGAGCCCAACTAAAGCAAACACTGATCACCATAATGGTGACTTAAAATGAGATTTTCTCCATTAGTGAATCTGCTTGTTGACATCAGGTGTCTTCAATAATGGTCAATCATCACACAATAACATAATTATCTAATCAATTTTAACACTCTTCGGTGTTCATTTAACACTCATATTTGGACACTTTAACTCTTTGAGTGTGGAGTCAAATAAACTCCCAGGAGAGTTAATTTAACACTGGAGTTTTGCTCTGTAGGATAACACACGTCACATTACAAGAACGTTTTATAAAATACATTCCGTCATCTCAGGCCTCAATGATATCCTCAAAACATTTTTCAAACATTGATTTGATAATGTTCTTCCTTTGTTATTTTGGAACAAAATTTTTTTATGCCAGTCTGAGAACAAATGCCATACCATTTTTCTGCTCATCAGTGAGCTGCTCTACCTGTTGAAGATATCAATGGATCAATAATTATGACAAAGTCAAAACATAATGTACACTACACAAATAAACACAAACATGCATCCACACAGATATTACAGTCATTTCAGTCAGTGGACTTTGGTAAGTGGATTTGTGTGGTTTTGCGAAAAACAATAAATTAAATACTAAACATATTATTTAAAAGGCTTCTAATCAAATAAAAAATATACCACAACAACAGATATAGCTTCCTGGCCTCTTCTAATATAAGGCTGTGTCCTCGGAAAATTATTTTGTTTTATTTGACAATTTATGCTTCAAAAAGACGGTCAATAATGTACCATCTCTGCAAACTCATAGAAAATAACCAAAACAAGGTTTTTATTTAGTACAGTGACTAGATTAACCAATAAACAGACCTGAATGTCTAGGTTACTAATGTAACTCCTGTTCCCTGAAAGAGGGAAAGAGACGTAACATCAGTGACTGACGCCTGAGATCCCTTATTTCCTCTTCGAGTGTTAACATGTTAACCGCCGCGTAAAGACGTCAGACTTCAGTACATGGATATGACATACAGTGAGTTTCAAACACCGTTGTTTTCTCCATATTTAAATCTTGTTTTTGAAACCCCCCCCCCTGAAAAATAGGCGAATCTCCACATAACGCCGACTGTGGCGCAACAGTCGGGATCATTAGTATGGACGCCTCCAAAACTTTGCACAGCCGAATCATCGGAAGTTCTGCAGGTGAAGAGACAAGCGAGGATCATGGGGAAAATGGCCGATCATGGAGACAAATGTTATGTTCCAGCTGTGCAGGGGACTTTTCATACTCTTTCCACAGAAAAGAAATGTCAACAGGCGTGGTTGATGTTTATCTATAATCGGATATCGCAACAGTTTAATGTGCGACTCTGCCCATTTCACCACGGACTTATTTTCTAACCTGGGACAATATCAATCAGGCTTCTCTCAGCGTCTCATACTGAAGAAGGGGCAATTCCAACTATATTCCCGCAAGCGGTAAATAGTGATTTTATTAACAATAATTGACACTGTGTTTTCTAAATCCAGCGCAATTAGTACAGTAACAATAGCAAATTCCAAGTAACGAGGATACATAACTAAATAGCAGTGTTGTAGTACTCGAGACTCGGACTCGTCTCGGACTCGAGACCATATTTTAATGGTCTTGGTCTTGTCATGGACTCGTGTCCATTTGGACTCGGAATTGACTCGTACTCAAACATTTGTTTTTTTTAGGACTCGGAATTATTCCCGAGTCCACTCGAGTTCAATTAAAAATATTTTTCATGATTATTAATGTATGTTAATAAAATATTTCGTTAAATTGATTGACACGCCCAGTGATTGGTGATTTTCTAGTGCGCAACTGCACATGACAAATTGTAATAAAATTACTTTTAACAGCACCTACTATGTGGCCTTTTTACCCTAAACTGATCATATTTTTTAAACTCTAAGTAAATTCAGTAAAAAAAAAAAAGGATTTCTCTAAGTAAATAAAAGTAAATTAGGTAATCAACCCTCACTGGTCTCGGTCTTGACTCGGACTCGACTCTCTCTGGTCTCGGTGTCGACTCGGACTCGAGTGCGGTGGTCTTGACTACAACACTGCTAAATAGGCTAGTATGACAAAGTATTTAGGTTAATATTTCTTGCCTGTGTTGTCATATAAATCTACAAAATAATACCGTAGATACATATGTAAATTCCCTCTTGTCAAATAATTTTACTCTCGTCTATTTCATCAATAACACATCAGGGCCTAACGTTAGTTTAGTTGCTCACAGATAAGTTGAAGCTATGTTTATTTGACAAGGCATCAAACATTAGTCCATTTGTTTTACTGAGCCCGCAGTGAAACAGCCAATCAGAGCAGAACTCCTCATTACTATTCATGACGCTTCCAAATAAGGTAAAAACAGACCATTTCATTCTAGGGACGATTTCTAGAGTTGAAAATGGACCTGTAAAACCATATCTGGATATTTTAAATGCCCTTAAATAAGCCACATGTCATCAATGTAGATTTCAGAGACAAAATTTAAATTTTATTTTTAACACATTCTAGGGCACCTTTAATTTAAGTCAAGTCAAGTCAAGTCACATTTATTTATATAGCGCTTTTCACAATACAGATTGTATCAAAGCAGCTTCACACTGATAACATAAATAATAATTAAATAATTAAAATAATTTAAGTTAATGATTAAGTCAGAAGTTAGACTACTTTTTAAAAGCAACCTATTTATTATTTCTCTTTCTTTGAAAACATAACTGTGATCTCTTCTTGCATCAATAGAAAGTGTATTACGATAATATAAATGATGTTTCAGGTGGCCAACCAAAGGGAACACCAATCACCATAATGGTGAGTTCAAACAAAAACATTTTAGGAAAATTAACATTAAATTTATGAAGTCAGTTTATGTGATGTTCTCTCAAATTTGTCAGTTGTTTTGATAATTCAACATTCAAGATGACTTTGGGAAATTTGGGAAATGAGTGAAAAGTCTAGTCTATCGCCCCACCTCAAAATCCTATTTTCGCTTGATAAAATGTCTCTCAATCCAGTTAATTTGAACTTAGGTTTTCTGAGTAACTATGTGAATAATACAAATGACTAGATTTTTACTAGTTAAGACATTAAAGGGATAGTTCACCCAAAAATGTCATCATTTACTCACCATCAAGTTGATCTGCTCGGTTACAAACATTCTTCCGAATATCTTCCTTTGTGTTCAGCAGAACATAGACATGTTTACAGGTTTGGAACAACTTAAGGGCGAGTAAATGAGAGAACTTTCATTTTTGGGTGAACTATACCTTTAAGTACAAGTTAACTAACTGAAGAACAACTGTTGGATTTTACAGTGTACAGATGAAGGTACATCAGAGTTAAAAATAACAAACCGCACATAAAGGACATGATATGAGGTGGCCCAACAATGGATGTGTAATCCAGCAAGGCTAACTCATGAGACAGCTGCTTAACTTAGAGTTATATGGGATATAACACACACCACCTGACTGATCTGACACATAAACCTGTATCAGGATGTTATTCCCAGACTCACAGTCTCATGTATATCTCAGACCGAGATCAGTGGAGATAACCTAGTGCTCCTCACAGACACAAGCACACACACAGGGTGTGTTTTTCATGTTTTATGAGGACATTCCATAGACATAATGATTTTATATGATTCATATAACACTCTCTCTCGCTCTCTCTCTCTCACACACACACACACAAAATTCTGGAATCTGACTGAGTGTTTTATCTTAAGCGGCTGCTTTTCCAGCATGCGGACACACATGCACGGCTGAGCAAAGCATGCCAAAATTAGCCGCGGGAGGGAGGCGGTGCTCCATGTGTATCTTTGGCCTCTCGAGCGGCTCCTATCTAACTCTGATAATGCTCAAGAGTCAAGGTATTTTAAGCTGTTTTTTTTAAGCTTACGGCATTATGTTGGCTGCTTGAGTGATGCCTAATTTATGCACATTATAATATGATTCCCAGTCATCGTTGCTGCAATAAAAAAATAATAATATGGTATTTTATTTTGAGCATTAATATGTTGTTGTATATATATCCTTCCTTATATACAGGAATAGCCTAAGATATCATTGAGTCACTTTTTCTATGAATCAATAATGAGGCCTTATGATGAGTATGTTTTCATGAATCATTTTAACCACAGCTGTAATAAACATTTATGAAATGCATGGTTACATTTAAATGGCGGGGTGCATTACAACACACGATCAACACCAAATGTCATGTGTTACAATTGGGTAAGATATGATGCCCTTCTTAAGTGCATCAGTGTACATTTACTTTACAAATTGAAACATATTTAGATTTAAGTTTAGCATGTTTTGGATTGGATTTAAGTATCATTAATGTAAAAAACTAAATCAACCATTCTATCTCAAATTGTGTTCTGGCAATTTAGTTCAAAAATCGACAGACAACACAAAGTAAAAGATTAATCTGAAAGGGACATTCATACTATGACAGACAGACAGGCAATTGTGATTAATTGATTTAACTCAATTAGATATAGGGTTTAATGAAAAGCAGAGATGTCTGAAAGCATCAAGACAAATGAAATACCACACTCTATTCATTAAAAGTATAAGTATTTTGAATGCTTAAAGTATTGCAAGACTAACACTATAGGACGTCTACATTTAATGCATTGTTTTACATGTTGTTTTACTCAATCCAAGAAAGTTCTATGAAAAACGGCATAGACTCACCGCTGCTTTGTAGATATCGTTCATTGTGAGGCGATCAGATGAAGTGACGCTAGTGCAGGACACAGAGCTTTATAGCAGGAGAACAGGACAGCCCGTTCCCCCTGTCCCTCTGAGTATGGGATGGCCCATCACAGTCACTCCATCATGATTACACACCAATAAATTTTGATGACAAAAAGTATGTTTTGAATTTTTAAAAATCACAGCTTCATCGCGATGTTACGAAACTTGGTGACTTTTATGGCATTATGTATGTGAACACACAGAAAAATTGAGGTCATGATCTGAGCATGCTAAGTGGTCTTAAAAAAAATAGTCACACTTGTGGTCTTTGGTCAAAAATGACCCCATAGGAAATGAATGGGAAATTGTAAAAAAAAAAAAAAGAAAAAAAAAATTGTGAATATTTGTTTTTTGTCATTTTTTTTATAAGAAATAGTTTTTGAGATTGTTTCAACTATATATACAAATCCACCAACAACAACAACAAAAATGTGTTCATAAACAGCTGGGGAATTCACATGCCTCTCAATAGAGAGCTGTACATGCCATCAAGTTGTTACACCATGATTCTACGCTTTTTCTCTATACTGTAACCAGATGGTGCTAATTTTCTTCAAAAAATATTTTTTTTCTGAAGGCCTAGACTCTATATTAAACTAAAATACTGCATTAATATTTTTTTGAAGAAAATAATATATATACAGAAAATAATATATATTTTTCTATGGCAAAAATAAACCATAAATATTGCATAAATATTAATAAGTTCATTTAAATTGTCTCAAAATACTAAATTAAAAAGAATAAATATTATAGAACAAAAATAAATTGCATTGGTTTTACTGGGATGGAGAAAGTTTCATTTTTAGGTGTCCGGTCACTTTTGACCGGGAAGATAACAAGTGTGACTCCGAAACGAAGAGCACCTGAGGGTTAAACAGATATAGTCATGATAGGGGTTCAGCCAAGAACGGAAGGGTAGATAACTGATGATGTGCCGTCCAGTTAGTTAAGACATACATACACTTGAGATGTGTTTAAGAAACAACATGGTGTCAGAAGTTAGAACACAATCAATAAAGGAGGAGAAGAAGAGGAAGGATTTCGACAGCCAGACCCACTGATCTTCAATGGCAACATCGCAGAAAACTGGGGAACAATTCGAACTGGAATTCGGTATATTTATCGCCACAGCCCACAGCGAAAAACCTAAAACTAAAGCCTACTACATACTCCTCAATCTTGCAGGACCATAGGCGATTGAAAGAGAGCGTTCCTTAAAAAATCAAGAGCCCAACTAAAGCACACACTAATCACCATAATGGTGACATCAAACCAAACTAATATTTTCAATAAATCATCAACATCTTAACTTCTGTTAATTCTCAATAAAACTTCTGTAGACGTCTGACCGAAATAAAGTCAACCTGGTTAGCAGTGTTGGGAGTCGTTAACTACAAGTAGCGACGCTACTAACTTAACTACATTTTTCAGTAGCTTGGCAGTAGCTCAGTTGCTTTTTAAACAGTGTAGCTTTTCCAGTAGCTAACTACTTTTTGCAGCAAGTAGCGGTGTAGCGCGAGCAAAAGCTACATTGCGTTTGTCGAGCCTGCACGAATCAGCGCGATGCTAGGATATTCTTCTTCTTTTTAGATTAAAAACTCATTTTTTGCCAGTACCGCCACCTGTTGTTTAATCACGCATCTTGCAGCTAACGGTTCACTGACGTGCAGAAGTGTGTTGAAACACCCATTTTATGATTATATAGCAAGACGTGACGGCAAATTTGGAGGATGGAGAAACAACTAACGTTAATCACCCATGGTCTTATTTGTCCAAGTTCAATCAGTATTATTGAGAAAATGTTCTACATGCAATTTACGTTGGATGTATATTTTGTTCTTGCAATGTTGTCGGCTATTTGTTGCACTTTTGCCAAACAGTCTGAGATATTTGAGTGTTGTGTGTAATAAAACAATACTCTTTGAAATCGTAATTGTATTGCATTATTTTAAACACTAAATATTTGAATTAAAACATTCATCAGACACTTGTTCAGTTATTTATAATATACGTTGTTCAAAAAGCAAAAGTAGTTTCAATGTAGCTAGCTACTTTTTGATAGTAACTTGTAGGGGGCGGTAAAACTCCTAAACGGTGAGCAGCCGGTAACAAGAAGTAGTCGAATGAGAACGTCCTCGTCTCAGTTCTCGCGCATGCGCCCATAAGGAAGTAATGGAATCGTCGAATAAAGTCGTTATTTATGTTTTTTCGCACAAAAAGTAGTGTCGTCGCTTGATAAACTTATAATTGAGCCGCTGTAGGCACATGGAATATTTAAACATTTTCTTTAATGACTTTATGGGCCGTCAAGAGCCAGTCCCTTAGGCAGTCTATGTAGGACTGATCCAGCTCTCAGATTCAATCAAAAATATCTTTATTTGTGTTCTGAAGATGAACGAAGGTCTTACGGGGTTGGTACAGCATGGGGGTGAGTAATTAATGACTTCATTTTCATTTTTGGGTGAACTAACCCTTTAATATATGACCTACCCTACCCTAACCCTACCCGTCACTGGGGTTAATAGCATTTATGAGTCTTCCGCTACCATCCTAGGAAAAAAATATCGCTCCCCAGATGTAGATCTACATTTTGCTTCATTTCGCTCGGACATTTAATGCTGAGACATACACGCGGAATCACTCGGACATTTAACGGCGTAGACAGACACGCAAAAGATGGCGGTTCGTTTCGGTGTGGACATACACGCGGATAGCTCAAAATGCGTATACTGTAGATAACACGCCACTTGACTTGAAAGTGGCGTGTATTTTTACGCAAAAGTCATGATGCCATGATGGGCTGAGAGGTAGTCCCAACGCAGGGACCATTTGGCCATTTGCATCACTCAGCATTTCTCACAGTGAGTGTCATGGCAGTGTCATTTTACAATGCTACTGTTGTTCAATTCAATTCAGTTTTATTTGTATAGCACTTTTCACTATACACATTGTTTCAAAGCAGCTTTAGAGAAAATGCATGAGTCCACATTATGGTGGTTGATTTTCGTTGTGATTTTCGTAAAGCTTTGCTCTCAGCATCATGACCCCTACCTCGTGGTCATTACATGGCATGGGAAATTCTGTGACCATTGAAGATTCAGGTGGAACACAATATAAAAGAAACTCCAGGTTTGTGAATAAATTCTTCAGTGAGAATGAAAATGATGATTTAGAGACAAAACCAGTCAAATCAGGAACAGAAAACACATGATCAGATGATTTCTGATAAAATGCCAACCCAGAGTGAGCCACTAGGTGGTGGGGTTGTTCCTCAATCCTCAAATGAGACCACAGAGACAAATCACACTGCCAGAGATTTAGGCTGGATCCGAAATGGCATACAATATCGTAGGTGAAAAACAGTATGTGACAAAATATGTATATCTGAATTCACAGTACTCATTTAACATACCTATGACCATACATTCCATGGGCACTTTACTATCCCATGAGGCCACGGGGGAGGATTTGTGAATGGCAGTGACGCAACTGATGCTGTAGGTCACATGATAAAGACAACATGGCAAATACGTCCGGATTACATTCTTACTACACACACTCATTCTGTATAGTGTATATACGGTATATTACTTTTTTAGTGGTCAAGAAGTAATCATTTATTCAAAATAAGTACCTACTCAAGACTGTTCACGGTTGCAGCCTTTGACTTTATGATTGAGTGATCCTGTTGAGGAAATGGAGATGTTGTGCTATACATACTTCACAAGGTATATTTAAAATATATCTAAAATCAATATTTTCTCAGGTTAAGAGTTAGTTGTTTATCTAGCATGGGGGAAAAACCCCAAAGAAAGTTTCTGTTCTGAGTTAACACTTGAATGTATCTCACCTCATCAGGAGAGCAATGGCATGACCACCAGAGCTGGGTTGGCAGCACCGGCCAACATACAGCTAGAGGACCATGACTACATCTGACTTATGTCCAAAATAATCAGTTCAAATTAAGTGTACAAACAAATAACACTGTTGTTAATTGTTTTTTCACTAGCCTGTCAGATTTTTATTTTACAGAATAGAAATGAGCAAGCAAGAGAGAGAGAGAGAGAGAGAGAGACTTTTTTTTACTTTTAAACACACTTTAATTTACAAGAAAAACTAACAAAAACAAAACATTTATCCAATAAAAAATAAATAAAAATTAAAGCTGCAAGCAGCGATGGGCGGGCCCTCGCACCTGTAGCACGTCGGGGTCTGAGGCGGCCGCGTTGCATTTTCTGCAGCTCAGCCAGTGCGGATGTGCATTTGCTACGCTGCTTCGTTAAAGGTCACTTCCTGTTGCCACTAGGTGGCGCTATGACTGTGGGTGAATGTCGGCATGTAGATTTGTTCAGGGCGGGACTCTTGTCAAATGTGTAAAATTTCGTGCAGATCTGGGCATTTAAAGCCAAGTTACTACAACTTCCTGTTCCATGGCGAATCATTGACGCCACGGACACGCCCATCGGCGAAAATGCGCAGATAGCACAACTTTACATCATCAATGCCTTTAGAAGGCACAGCAGAAATTTGAAGCCGATCCGACTAAATCCCTAGGAGGAGTTCGTTAAAGTACGGAGTGTGTTAATCGTCCCAAATCGGTCGCCAAATTCAAAATGGCGGACTTCCTGTCGAGTTTAGGGTATGAGTTCTTGAGGCTTTTTTGTGCATCTTGAAATGATACACATCCCCACCAAATTTCGTGCATGTAGGTTGAATGTGGACGAGGGGCTAATTTTTTGCAATTTTCTAGGTGGCGCTAAGGAGCCATTTTGCCACGCCCATCCGTGAAACCCACAAAATACGGAATTTTTCACCAGTCCTGACATGCGTGCCAAATTTGGTGAGTTTTTGAGCATGTTGCGTCCCCGAAAATGGCGCTTACTTTGCAGAAAAAAAGAAAAAAAAAGAAAAGAAAAAAAAATAACCCTAACAGTTTCAATAGGGTCCTCGCACTGTTAGTGCTCGGGCCCTAAAAATATCACCAATTAAAAACCAAATTCCCTGATTCACTTATAGTCACCAGAACTGCTCCAACACCCCATCTCCATTCAAAATAAGAGATATTATTGGTGTTCCGATAATAGTTATATTCAATGACCACTCTTGACTTCACCAAAGACTTAAAAAGAGACACCATGCTTACATCCTCTCCAGCATTTTTACACTGATGCGTCTTAAAAATTGCTAGTTTAGCTTGCCCTATTAAAAAATTGGCAAGTGTACACTGTTGTTGCCAAGACTTCCTGTATCGGCAACCCAATATAAATAGACTATTGGTAAACGAAAAACCCAATTTTACAATGATTTCACCCAACAATTCAAACAATGAACAAAGTCATTCACTTTGACACTCACAAAACATATGAAAAACAGTGTCAATTGCATTGCAAAAAGGACATATCGGTAAAACAGTCTCATTAAGCTTTGAAATAAAAGAATTTGAGGCAATAATACAATGCAATAACCTCCACTGAAGGTCAAAAAAAAACAAATCCCCATAACCTTTCAATAAGTTTGTTAAGTTTGTATCAAGAGAGAATCAGAGAGAGAGAGAGAGAGAGAGAGAGAGATTGAAACTGCAGCATAATGAAAGAAATCTGAAACATACCACAATAAAATAATAATAATAATGGGGCAGTGTCCACAAACAGACCAAGATATGGTCTTGTTCCATGTACAAAACCACAAACAGGGTTTTTAGAATGTGTTTAGAAAATGTTTATAGACCAACATAATCAGCGCACCGGATTGGATTGGATAAATAGATGATGATTCTCCGCTGAGCTCAGTGTGTCAATCTGGAAACATAACTTTGTTTTCACAATGGAATGGAGAAAGAAAGTTTGGGAATTTTCTACAACATAATTACTGGGACATGTGGAATGTCTTTTTAATTTATTTTTAATTTACTTTGTACTCTTAGTCAAGTCAAGTCACATTTACACTGGGAATGTTTGCTGCGGTCCAAGAGAGCGTGACTGTTCCCGGTGCCCCAGCAGCGTTGGTCTGGTTACACAATCAACTTGATTTCATCGAACCCTGGTGTATTTGCATGGATCTTACATCATCACAAACATGCACGGCACATAACAGAAAACAGAATGTGGGCCAATATATTGTTTTTGATTAATTTGGTGCTATTTTGAGTAAATGACACTTGGGTTTACTGTGTGTCGCGTGAAGGCAGCTTTCCTCTGAGGACTCTTTTGAAGAGACACTAGATTGACGTTAATTTGCTGCCTTGATTGCACTCGTTATGTGCGAATACACTGCAGGCTCATTCTTGATTCTTGACTCTCTAAATACATCGTAATCATCTAAAATGCATGCACAGGTTACTTTACTTTCTGAAAGAGTGTGCACTCGAGTCCAAGTTGCTTTCACAGTTCGAGTGCAACTGAACTCAGACCACCTCCTTCAGGTAGTCTCGGGTTCGGTCCCTCAGTTTAATTTTGCTTGAAAATCGGATTCATCACCCCAGTATGGAGATGAAGCTGGTGCGGAGAACTTGTCTGGTTCTTGTGGTATTTGCTGAGGATCAGTGTCTTGAGGAATGGTGTTTATTCTCTTCTAAGAGGTCTTTCTGTATGCAATTATACTTTCCTTCCACAAAATACGACATACCTCTATGGTTTGCAGTTTTGGCTAAATGGAGCCTACATGAGAGTAAATAATGATCTGAGATATCATCGCCCTGCTGCAGAATTTCAATGTCATCAACATCAATTCCATGTGACAATATTTGATATAAAGTATGATTATGACAATGAGTGAGTCTTGTATTTAAATATTATTTTGTATGACTTAAGTTTGGGTTAATGTGTTCTTTCCATGCTATATTTCCTACTTAGGCATGTGCTTTAGTTATCTAAATGTGTATTTGATGAGTAGATGGCCTTACTTTATTTCCTGTGAATTCAATGTAACATTGGCAGTTACCTAGTATCTGATTTGGCATTGTTTATTGTAAACTAAAACTCTGTATTTCTCACACACATACAGACACGTACAATGCCAGCTTGGTTGTGAAATAAAGACTTCCATACCTACGATGACTAGACAGGACCTGTTCTTACTGACAGCCCCATTGGCTTCAAGCTAGCTACCAAAGCATTCCCCCTTTGTCCTTTTCATGGTCCTTCAAGCCAGAGCTCATTGATGATCAGTGGATATGTCTAGTCACCTCCTAACCTCATTATCTCAGCATCGTCTTTTTTTAAGGTTTGTATTAATTTTGATATGCCACTAAAGAGCAGAATAAGACAGGGAATTAAAGAATGCGTTGTAGTTATGTTGTGTTGACCTACTGTTATGCACTTTTACAAGTTGGTGCTCTAAAATCCCAGAGGTTTATCATGGGAATTTACATTCATTCCAGGGATCATTCATTCCACCTTATGTAGGCCATCAATGATACAGCCTACAGGGGTTGGACAATGAAACTGAAACACTGGCCAATGTTGGAGGTTTCACATCTATATGCCTGGCGGCCAATCTTCAGAGTGAAGCACGGGTGGATCAGTGATGGTTTGAGCTCCAATATCATGACAATCCTGATTGTATTTGATGGACACGACACTGCCGAGGACTACCAAACCCTTCTGGAGGATCACGAGCACCTGATGCTCAAACCGCATGATCATGCACCAACACACACAGCAAGACTTGTGACAGAAGGGTTTGATGAAGATGAAAGTGACGTTGAACATGCACAGTCACCAGATCTGAATATTATTGAGGTGTTTTGGAGGAGCGAGTCCACCAGCATCATATAGTGACCTGGACACTGTTCTGGAAGAGGAACGGCTCATAATCCCTCTGGTCACTGTGAAGGACTTCTATCTGTCAATTGGTGCAAAATGAGGCCCTCACCATTCTAACTAATTATTGTGTTGTAAAACCAGGTGTTTCAGTTTCATTGTCCAACCCCTGTATATTACCATAGTATCCCTACCGTTATGATCAGCTGTTCTTCCATCTTGGCTGAACTTTCTAAGTTGTCATGGAAAGGATCAAAAGCTTCTTGGTTGGTTCTTGTAAGCCAAAGTCCTCTTCCCCAAGAGCAGTGGAGACACTCAAAATCTTCACCCTTATTTCATGTGACTAGTTAGAGCAGGAACAAACGAACCGCTCAGCTCTAAAGGTGATGTATCCGCTTCCGTATTTATACCCAGATGCAAATCCCGCACACCAGTGTGCATTGGCTCAATTAGTTTACACTCGAAGGTGATTGGGCTCTCAGGCGATATCCCATTACGTCAGTCATTCCGACGTAACGTCGAATGTGACTGACTGAAAGGGTATGAAGACCGGAAGCATGCTTTTATTAGAGCACTTCACTTTACAGACGATGACTAACAGAAACATCAGCCTTCCTTCCTAGACTGTAATCACCAGCACATCTCATTCAGAGCACATCATTTTGGAGAGGTTGCCATAGAAACCATATAGTAGCAGAGCGCAGATGAACACCGCAATTTCCTCTCGCACTCAAATGAAAGAGACGACCTACATGAGGACAGCAGAATACATCAGGAAAATACACATGCACACATATGTCTTACCCTCTCTTAGCATTAGATATTTCTGTTATTGAATTAATCATTTTTTTTATTTTTTTAATGGCCCAAACACCAGCATCAAAACACTATCTTTTTATGTCCTCACACATACTCATTTACTTTTATTCAATATATTATTATATTTATTATATTTATTTAACAGGGACAGTGTATGGCATGCAGCCATACCAGAATTAGTTACAAGCTAAATTTCATCTGTAGTCCATAAAACTATATAAATTTGATATATATATATATATGTATAATTTTATAATATAATATACAATACCAAATTTCTCTTAGGCAACTAGATTATAAAGCAAGCTAGAGGAGAAATGCAAAGAAAGTATAAGTTTGTTTGTGTGTGTGTGTGTGTGTGTGTGTGAAATGATCAACATTTGACCCAGCAGATTGTTGATGATGAAGAACATTACTAATCATGTTACTGGTACTAACTGATTATGAAAAAGGCTGCTAAACGCTTACTCAACGTAATACATTTATGTACATTTAAGTTAAATAGATAAGACTTCACAAAAAATACTAAATTTGCTATAATTTTACTTTTAAAATAAACAACTTAATTTTGTTGTTCACAATTTCAGTTTGCTATAACAGAAGTTTAATATATCCATTTGCATTGGGACTACATGAATTAACACTACATTACCAACAGAGGGTTGTGATTTACAAGTGTGTGTGTGTGTGTGTGGATTTGCAACACTGGCATGCTTTTCTTGAGAGAGTAATTGTTGAAATTAAGTATTATTTTACGTGTTTTAAGTAAAGTAAAAGATCTGCCAGAGATTAATGTTTGACGTTTCATTCATTTCCAGAATGAAACGCATTTGTGTTTTGGCTTGTTATTGGTTGGAGATGGTGCTATAATTGGTACTAGAGCTACAGTATATACGTTTAATATGTGTTACTGAACCTAAAAACTGACTGTAACTTTTTTAAAAGCTTTTTTGTGTCTATTTTGTAATTATAATTTGATTCAGCATGTTTATGTCATTACAAGCTGATTTTGATGCAACCGCAATACATTTCTTAAATAATAAAGTTCATAGCCACCAATGCACACAAATTGAGCTAGTAAAATAAATATATTTTTAGATAGCCAGGGAAATTATTTTTAATGCAGTGCTTTTTTGCTGTGATGAGATGAAGTCGCCATTTTGAGCATGTTTTTTCCATTTTAAATGTATAATAACGATCAAGAGTTAATGTTACCCACTTTCTATAAGTGCTAAGTTTTGTAATGTATTGAGAAAAGTTGGGTATAGCCCCTTTTTCAGTTTTTTGTGGGCGGAGCTTAGGTGGAGGCAGAACGATCCCTCTGGCCGCTTCACTAACACTAGTTAGCAAGGATTGTTAGCTTGTTTTTTAACAATGACTGGAGAAAATCCGATATTATCTTAATGTGTAAGGTCACTCAGTGTCCAGGACCGCGATTGTTATTTCCAAAAGTTATCTTCAACAGACAGAACTAGATTGGTGACCCGTATAGCCGCCTACACACTCACTCAATGCGTGGATGATCTGACAGGATTAACGTACGTTACCTCGGTTGAGTGGCCTGACTTCTACACCTACCGTATAGAGAAACCGATCGTAATGAGAAACTGAGGGCATATAAATCTTTAGATGCCTATAACTATGTGCTAAATGGTCCACAAGACGTGTGTGTAAATCTGCAGTTCTGCCGAGCCAGCGCCGAGACGACAACAATGTAAAGAGTAACATTACGGTGCGATTTTAATGATGTGAATATTTTCTAGAAATAAAAAAGTCCAGATACAGCATAAGCATTTTTCATTGATACTTGCACCAAACAACACAACAAGATGACATTTAATAATAATAAAAGTAATTTAAGCTCCTTATTACGTAGCCGAATCTGTGCTGGTTTGTATTGGCCGCCTCCAGTTTTCACTTTGTTTTGCCTCCAGCTAGCGCCGTGACGTAACTGTGACGTCGGTGCAAAAGGGGTCTATACATTACCTAATTTCTTTTATTGTGTCATTAGGTAGCCTTTACCCAAAACATGGAATAAAACTTAATGTTGGGTCAAATATATGGACTGTTATGGCCACTTTAATGGTTCATTTGCATTTTTGCCCTGAATTACTTATTTATAAAATAATTATGAATGATATCTATTTATTTGTATATTCTTTTTTGTATTACTAAAATATAAATAGGCACCCCCCTGCAGTGACATATTTAACTAAGTTTCCATCGGCAATATTAATGTGCTGATGTGTGTGTGCTGTACGATACAAAGAAGAAAAATACAATGCTTTCAAAGAGGAATTAATGGACTGCTTGTTGTTACTAACCCCCCGTTAAGTTTAAGTTTAACAGTGTTCACAGCTGAATTTCCCTTTTTTCAAAGATATTGGTTTCAGTAAAAAGATAAATTTTAGTCTAATTAAATGTAGATTTTTCCCTCCCTTAAGGAATAGACTTTAGATAGTAACTTGAATGCGGAAGTCCAGGACCAATGACAGGTTATATAGTCTGAGTGTCAGTATACGTGTGTGGTCTCATGCTACGGTCTGTTTGAATGAGGGATTACAGAAAGAGTAGAAGATTAGCTCAAGGCACTTTTATCTCTCCACACAGTCTCCGCGCTGAGCAATTATCACTCACAGAGCATGCGCTCTAGCCACAGCTCCAGCACACATTTATAATGCTGGACCTATAATGAGACTGCAGCCATTCTTACCTCCAGCCTGAGCACCTCCACCCGGGGGCTCGACTCTTCCAGTCCAGCGCGTCACAGGCTACGGCCACCCTCCCCCACACCCTCTTAGACCGCCAGAAAATAGATCCACTCCTGGAAACAGAACTATCTCAGAACTGTGCTTGATGTAAATCTAATGACATTTCACCAGAAGCTTTTTGAAATATATCAACTTCATAATGTTGAATCACTAATTTTACTCTTTTAGACATCTACAAAATGTTGTTTTCCCCTTTCCCCTTTTAAAAATGGTTTGCTCTTTCTATATTGATATGAATATATATAGAGAATGCCTGGAAAGTTCTTTTGACAACATGGGTCAAAATGTTTTTATTTTGGCAGAATTGACATTTTATAAAACTGACATTAATTACAAACAAATTGTGGCATGGTTGAAATAATATAGGACTTTAGCATTACACTTATAGGGTTAAAAATGGATAAATAACTATTGGTACTTTTAAACTCTCACACAATGAATGAACAAATGATTGAAAATAAAAAAGATCTGGATCTAAATGCAGCAGTTGGCATTTAAAAATAAATAAAAATCAAAGATAACAAAAATACTCAGTTTATATCCCTCCAAAATCACAGGCAACAGATCTTCGTGATTTCCATTACACGAGAGTAGATGTTAAACTTCATGTTGATTTGTACTCGGCTTTCACAAAGATAAGCACAAACTAAGATGTAGCTTTACAGTAACCTTTGCTTCTCCATCCATTAACGCTTCTTTCCATATGGTGGTGTGACTCCTCTTCTGTCCGGCGTTAACGGCTGCGTGTACTTGGCGTGTCAGCACACACGACGGCTGCAACTACAGTGTGGTCTCCCTAGTGGACCAGCGCCACAACCGTCTGGATTGAGCCGAGTAGGGGACATCTCTAGGGTCTTCAAGTGGGCACCTTCCGTCCTCAGTGTTTCGTTGACTAGCCCAAGACACCTCAAGAGGGCTCGACAGATCTGCATCCCAGAGTCCCCCACTCAACTCAGCCCAGCTTACTGACCTCTACATCCCTCCTGCTGCTGAGACCTAACCACAATCTCTCAATCTCTCCGCAACCCAACCATACATGCAGGCCCGCATTAGCCGCGTTTCCACTGCCGGGCTAGGGCTGGGCCAGAGCTAACAGCGAGCCGGGCCGAGCTAGTGGCCTCGGGCCTCAAGCACCGGGCTTGCGTTTCCACTGCCGGGCCAGTAGCCCCACAGCGCTGCCCCAGACCCCACCCCCAACACGCCTTTCAGGATCAAACGTCATAAAACCCAACCCATTTCAGCGGGTATTATGAATTAATTTATTTTTTAAATTAGGAAGATAGCATGTATAACTCAACTGCGGTAGTGGCTGCAATAGTGTCCCGAGACCAGTACAGGCGATTCTCCATTTCAAGCAGCGATTTTTTGCGCGATATAACAAGTAGGGCTGCGGGCACGTTTTCAAGTTATTCATTAATCGTTAACCGAGGCCCATCGGTTAATACTCGGTGCATAGTGTGCGCGCCGCAACCTCGAGATACGGAGTACATTTTTAACACCTTTAATAACTGATTGGACCCCATTTGAAACGAAATTAATTTATAGAAATAAAACGCAGCAAGTACGGAGCAGTTAAAGCCCCATTTCCATCACCCTTCAAACTGAAATTGCCAATTGAAAATAAGCAAAACGTCCATTTCACAAAAACTCTGTGTCTGCAAATAATAATAATAACCATCATCATCATTATTGTAACATTTTATTAGGCTGCATATGTAGAAGATGCCTTTATCCAAAAAAGGAACAGAGCACAAATAAACACAATATTTTTGACAAATATCAGCGCATATCCAGTGTGTGTGTGGAGCACGCACTGATGGCTGCGAGACGCCCATGTCACAGTTTCATTGCATTTATTTCAGTGGAAACAACTTAAAATACTCTTTAATTTCTGGTCATACAGAAAATAATAATACATTATTATTAATTTGTTTGAATTTCATGATAAAATATACAGAATTAGAAAGCTGAGACTTTGTTTCCTATCAGAAGTATATCTTAATATCTTTGCGATTATTGGATGGGAGGCGAACAAATAATGTAGATGTAGGGAAAAAAAACATAGATACAACCATGGCAACCATGGCTTGAACTATGGGTGATTCATAGGGTCAAATAGAGCCAGGATTTCTGTTGCTATTTTTGAACTGTTAAAGCAGTATAGTTTTTTTTAACTTGCCCTAAATTCAACACGATATACATTTTCTTTACACACACTGTGAGTTGCAGTCTGAACACTTCCCATAACACCCGATGTACTCGTTACATTGTAAAAAGAATGGCATCTATGCTAATATTAGTCTCATTTTATCCCGAGGTTTTCTTTGCCAGCCCGGTCTGTATCCAGATCAGATGGAGGCTCTGCACAACGCAGCCCTGAATGTCAGCAGAGATCCTGTCAACTAGACTCTCCCCTGTGAAGGCCTCATCGACACGACAGCCATCGGCACTGATCCTCAAAGAACCAGACCAGTCCTCTGCACAGACCCTATGACCAGCTTCATCTCCATACTGGCATTATGAATCCGATCTTCAAGCAAATGGTACTGAATGAAATACTTGAATGCTACTGATCCACAATTGGATTTTTGACTTGTTTTGCAGCCTGAATCATAATCACACACTGTTCAGAGGAGAACTGTTTTTAGACACTTAACATCCCGCAAATGAACAAATTAGACACTTAACTTCCCGCTGAACAGCCAGCAGCCATAGCTTCAGTCCCTCAAGATCATTAAATGGGAAAGTGAAAAAGGTAAGCCATTCATTTTGCAACATTGAAGCACTTTTACTTGCTCTGGTTGGTTTCTCACGATTCGGACATCCTGGAAATGCACACTTTTTAACCATTGTATATAATATAGCGAGACCTACAGCACATTAAAGCCACACTGCGGAACTTTTTGGCCACTAGATGGCGCTCGACATGTAATTTTCACGTCCAGCGTCCCTAGAGGCCACAAGCTCCGCAGCACTGTCACAAATTAAAGTCAACAAACAGTCAACCGGTCAGCCTCCCGTGTCTTTAGATTGTGTGTGTATGAGGCGGGCCGGGCAGCCGTGCCGCGCTTGATTCCCTTATAGCAGTCGGCTGAGAGAGAGCGAGCGGGGTGATCCCCGTGGGGGTTATCATGTCTGTGAGTGAATGTGGGCGCGGGACAGCGGACACATTCACTGCACTGAAAACACCGTCGGCCAGAGCTGACTGTAACGTTATGTGTGTTGGTTTATTTTTACAGAAACCGTGGGACATGTAGTGTGTAATGTTAGTGTGTGTGGGTACTACTGAGTCGCGGGCACGTTCACTACATTTAATGTAACGTTAACATTATATTTGACATGAGCTGATTTTATTAGTGCGAGCCCTGCACTGAGGCGGGCTGTGTTTGTAGAAATGAACACCGGGCTGTGGGCATTTTATTACACTCATAACGCCATCGGCTGTGGCCGGAATACCAGAAAATACTACACTGCTTATATGAATTTATCTGGGTTACCTTAGAAACGGCATTTGTGTGCAGGCAAGCGTCCGCATCGGTCGAGCACTCTTTCTCCTCCGTTAGCTCACGCCAGCGAGGGAAGCGAAAGCTGGACCAATGTGTTAATCCTCGTCCTGGCTTTTAATTTGACACTCTCCCCTTTTCTTTTTTAGTTTCCTCTGATAAAACCGTTGCCTTCTTCCTTGTAGCTGTTGTTCGGCATGACGAAAACATACAGACGGCAGTCAAACGCGAGTTGAGCACTAGCGTTAGATTCTGAGGAAGCTGTGGGTTGTGGGGGAAGTGACGTATGGAGTAAAGCGGTCGAATTTTGTAGTTCTTTATGTGCTCGGGTTCCTACCCGAAACCCGAAGTTACAAAGTGCAAGTAAAAGCGATACAGACACCTCCAGGAGACGGCAGATGCGTCGTTCAACCTATTGTAAGTCGATCTACCATCTCAATGGGTTTTGGTAATATATTATAAAGGTTGAAGAGTTCCACGGTGTGGCTTTAAGTGTCTAATTGAAGAGCGTATGTACTGCGCGCGTAACCAGAAAGTTTTGCGCTTCCGGCACGTCATCTTATACGGTAGGGGGCGGTAATACTCCTAAGCGGTGAGCAGCCGGTAGCAAGAAGTAGTCGAAGAAGAACGTCCTCGTCTCAGTTCTCGCGCATGCGTTCTGGAAATCTCTTCAACTCTCGCCTCAAGGCCCACAAGGAAGTAATAGAATAGTCGAAAAAAGTCGTTATTTACGTTTTTTTTTGTCGCACAAAAAGTAGTCTCGTCACTTGATAAACTTATAGTTGAGCCACTGTAGTCACGTGGAATATTTAAACATTTTCTTCAATGACTTTCTGGGCCGTCAAGTTTCAATCCCTTAGGCAGCCAATGTAGCAGTGATCCAACTCTCACATTTAATCAAAAATATCTTTATTTGTGTTCTGAAGACGAACGAAGGTCTTACGGGGTTGGTACAGCATGGGGGTGATTAATTAATGACTTAATTTTCATTTTTGGGTGAACTAACCCATGTGTTGGATGATATTCTGATTGTTTTAATTCATGTTACACCCAAACCACACCTATGAATAATGAAGCTATTTCAGAGTCAGACCAACCCCTTTTAGTCTATGTTTACATGGAAACGATTCTGAAGAGAAAACACAAAACTGGTGTTGCGTTATCACTTTTTATTCTGCGTTTAGACGAGCGTTCTGGATGGGAAATCCGCGTGCATATGCTGACGCAAAAGTGTGTGAAATTCAATGTATGCACTCCAGGCGGCTAGGTGGCGATGTGAAGCACTGCCACACAACAACACCAAGTCCGCGCACCTGCGTACAACCTTCACTGTCAAGCAGACTTTTGCGTTTTTACGTTTTACACAGGAACACAGCAGTGGAGCGTTTTTAAGATTTCCACTCTGGAGGGTGGTTTCACTTTTTTGCATTTTTAAGCTCCCAAAATGCCGTCGCCGTGTAAACAAAAGGCACATTCGATAAAATATTTTTACGTTTTCACCCGTGAGCTTTCTTGTGTAAACCTTAAACCTTAAACTTAAAAGTTTACTTAAAAAGGGCCTTAAACTTGCCTCGGACGCAAGAGTCATTTCTCCCGCCGGTAAAATAGCAACAGCGTGCAAGACCCGCCCACAAAGATACTTGCATTTGAGAATGTTAAAGTAGGGCCCCTGGACAGGAATCGGGCTTCGAGACATTTATATGAAGCTGATTTAGATGCGGGGGAAATAAATAAAGCAAAGACTGTAAACGCTTTATCTGCTAACACTTT
>NW_024121167.1:173585-311599 GCF_016745375.1 Pimephales promelas | reverse complement strand
CACTGATTACAGTTTCTCCTGAAGAAAAACAACAGGCTTATTCTGGGTTTACGCCATGTTGTAACCATATTCATGAAATGGCAACCTGTGACTTCTACCCGGAGCTGTTCCTCTGATTTATGCGTTTCTATGCTGAAATTAATCTGTAGCAGTCAGGTGGAACAACTAGAGCTCTGAAAGTTGTTTATGCTCATTATTATTGTAATGTTATGTGCTTTGAGACATAAGGTAATTTATTTATCTCGGGACTTTTTGCAGACTCTGCTGTGTGCGTTCATGATTTTTTTGGAGGAGACGGGCTCTCAACGCTAGGTATTGCTAGCCTCTCCGAAATTGCCTACACTACCTTTAATGTATTGATTTGAATAAAGACACGGAACTCTCATTTCACGGTAAAACGCAATGAATGTGTGTCAGTTTTACTTTTGTTTTCAACAACAACGTAAATCTCCTCAGTGAGTCGTTCTCAAAGCTAGCTATTGCTAGCCTCAGAAATTGCCAACACCACTTTAAATTTGTAAGTTTTAATAAAGACACAAAACTCTCATTTAACAGTAAAATGCAAATGAACATGTTTCACTCTTTTACTTTTTGTTTTCAACAACAATTGCTGCGTCTCAATTCGCTTACTTACAGTTATCCCAACCTGCAAGAATTCATTTCCAGGAGGTATATTTCGGTAACAAGATTGTAGGGGTGGGAGGGAGGGCTAACTTTCGCGTTCGCGAGGCACACTAATTTTAACTAATTTGCGGGCATCAGGGAGACGCCATCAATATCCGGCAGACTCCCGGAACTTCCGGGAGACTTGGGATGTCTGTACTTATACTACGCCCTAAAAGTATGTACTCTTTTTGTGTAGAAAAAGTACATACTTTTGAGTGTGTAGCAAAAGAGTAGGCAAGCTTTGGGACATACTATCACGTCATCTTTAACGGACAGCTCTGTCGCGCGGCTGTGTGCATCCTGTCCATAGACAGTAAAAGAAATGGACAGAGCGATCTCATTTGAAATCCATTGAGACGATTGAAGCCCGTTTTTGGCGATTTTTTAGCACTTCCGTCCCTGATGCGCAGACTCAAACAGAGCTTGACTACGTAATGTGACGAGAGCAACCCGTCTATCTTCTACCGGCTGTGGCACGAGAAATCTGAACCATTCCCTTCCGAAACATGCAGAGGTGGAGAGCGCGAGTAGGAGATGCCCATGAGCTAGAAGAAGGAGACAATTCTGCTAGGTATTCTGATTAATTATTTTGTCATTTTGCCTCCACGTTTCCCCGATTGCGCGCAAGCTTCTCCTCCTGTCCATAATCTCTTTACTGCGCAACAGAGAGTCGCGTGGGTATGACGCAATCGTTAGCCTACTTTCACTAAAACTGCTTCTACGGGGCCATAACATAAGCTACAAGGTAATGAAACATTTTATACATTGTCGTGTTTCTTTAGAAATAAGTAAAGGACAAATGGGGTCTTCAAATGTTACACCCCTGGAAAAGGGGAATAATGAATAATAAGACACAGGACACGGTGTTTCTTCTATCACGTCCAGTGTAATAATGCATTTCTTTTACGAGAACAATAATTCAACAATATATAATGTTACACAGTTATCACTAAATGCAAAATCAGTACTAAATAAACACTTTACACTCACTGACAAAATATCAATGCAAAGTAATGCAACTGGTTCCCTTAAATACGTGGGACAGGCTGTATTATCCCTCTTATATACATAAAAGTTGAACAGACTTACACACATGAATTTAATTATCCTAATGTTTAACACACCTATAACCACATTGATGGTTTAGCGATTAACATCACTCTTCTCAAATACACAAATAATATAACATATCCCAGTTATTTCTCATTAAACACATCTTCTCTTTAAGTGCTGAACACATGAACCGTATAGTTGTATATTCCCGCCATGCGATGTACACCACGTGATGCAGCTAGCTAACTAACTATAGTGGAGCTAACGTTAAGCAGCACTTACTCAAAGTAATAACAATTATACAGACAAATTTGACTTCTAGCTTTCTTAGGCTACAGGGGACATAAATACAGACATAAAATGCATTAATAAACAGATTTTACCTGGAAAAGGGGAATAATGAATAATAAGACACAGGACACGGTGTTTCTTCTATCACGTCCAGTGTAATAATGGACGAGCTGACGCAACACGCTTCCAGTGTGATACATCAGGCATAATCAACCGATTCCCGATCACCAGGCGAACTCTTAAACACAAACTTTGAATAGCAACCACGTGAAAACAAGGTGCAAAAATAAATGAACAGAGTAACTTTTAAATAATACCATTTTTGGCATGTTATTGTGCTAATGCATCATCTTATGATGACTCTTTAACTTGAAGACCAAAATAATCGCTTATAGATCATTCAATCAGGAAATCAGTGTTATTACTCTTACCAACATGGGCATGAATTATGATGTTTTCTTCACTCTTTTTTTAAGTACTTCTCTGAATTAAAGCAAATTGCTTATTTTCCTCTTTTTAACATACAAAATTACATATAATGAACTTTTCTGACTGTACATATTCTTATAACCATTACATAAACACCTCAGATGTAAAGTTATTCGCTGTCAAAATGACGCCAAAATGAATGGGAGTGTCGTGTATTTTCTTCCTTGACCAGCAATAATGACCACTGACGACTTGAATTGAATAAACTGAACTGTTTACTGAAGTTTCTGAACTTGAATCATTAGATACAGCGCTCGCACATGAAAACAATCTCTTTCTCTTTTTTTTCCTTACATACACTGATGCATTATTGGTAGAATTCTCTTAAAGCTGAACACCCCCATTAATGTCAAACTGTTTCCGTTATTATTAAAGATAACAAATTCACATTTCTATTCTGATTAATTCACAACATCCTCCCCCCCATGAACAAATGTTCATCAACTTAAATCTCTAATGCATAAAGCAATTGAACGGGTCTCTTCAACACATTCCCTGTGGATGTACGCAAAGCACAGGATCTAACTTTGCCATCTCTGCCTGGAAACAGCTCTTCAATCTTTCCCAATTTCCAGGTTTGTCTCGGCATATTGACATCTCCTATGAGCACAACGTCACCCATTTTCAACTGAGTAGGTTTCTGCGTGTTGCAGGAATGTGCAGATTTCAGATCCAGTAGATAATCCCTCCTCCAACGATTCCACAGGTTGGTCATGAGTCGGTTTCTGTATCTCCACCTTCTTGTCATATCACCCTTACTCACAGTGGGATGATCATAGTCGGCTGGAAATGGTTTTGGAGGTAGTGAAGTGAGTCGTTCACCAACTAAGAAATGTGCTGGCGTTAGTGGCTGCGGCTCATCAAGCTCATTGTGAACAAAAGTGAGAGGTCTGGAATTCAGTATGGCTTCTACTTCTGCAAGAAGCGTAGACATTTCTTCAAATGTGAGCGATGCCTTTCCTAGCACCTTCCTCATGCTCATTTTCACAGACCTTACAAGTCTTTCCCAAAATCCACCCCACCAGGCAGCTCGTTCTACAATGAAACGCCAAGTTATTCCTTTTCCTGAGAAGTATTCCAGGATTTGTGGATCTTTGATGGCTTTCCACAGCTCACTAAGGTCTTGGTTTGCTCTTTTAAAGGTTTTGGCGTTGTCCGAATAGATGACTTTACACAACCCTCTTCTGGAAATAAATCGCTTGAGTGCTAACAAGAAACTCTCTGTCGACTGACTTGAAACCAGTTCTAAATGCACCGCTCTCGTGACAGCACATGTAAACAGAGCAACATAAGCCTTGCATAATGCACGATCACCCTTCACATACAGCGGTCCTGCAAAGTCTATGCCAGTCACTTCAAATGGTGGTTTCTCAGATACTCTGTCCCTTGGCAATGGAGCCGTGTCCTGCTGTGCGGGCTTGACTTTGAATCTCTTACACACAGTACATTTTGACAAAACACCTTTAACGATTTGTCTGGCTCTCAAAATCCAGTATCTACTTCTTGTTTGCACTAGTGTGTCTCTCAAACCAGAATGCATGATGAATTCATGGTTGTACTGGACCAGCAACTCACAATATCTGTCTTTGTTGGGCAAAATCCATGGATGTTTCTCTCTGTAGCTGAAGTCTGACTGTTGGAGTCTGCCTCCAACACAGAGCAATTCGTCCTCGTCCAGAAAAGGTCTTAAATCTCTGATTTTTGAGTCTGCGTTCAATGTCTTTCCAGCTTTCAGCGAACTGATTTCAGGACTGAAGCTTCTTTCTTGTGTCAACTTTATCCAATACTTTTCAGCTTCAAACATTTCATCTGCAGTCAACTCACCACGCATCTTGGAGCTTGAACTGGCATTATGCACAAACCGCTTAATCCAAGCAGTAACTCGCAGAACTCGCTTTAGCTTACTGTACTTCATTAAGTCCACAACAGGTTCCTTTTCTCGTTTTTCACCACTGCTGAGTTGCACCACAATCTGCTGATCTTGTGTTAACTCACTAACCACAATTTCGTCACTTGTCTCTTCTTCACTTTCTTCCAACGGATTCAGTGTAGTCAGAAATGAAGGTCCGTTCCACCAAATCTCACTTTCCTTCAGGTTAGCTACAGTCAGACCTCTGGTGGGAAGGTCTGCAGGATTGAACTTGCTCCTACAGTGAGACCACATTTCAGGATTGGTTAAAAGCTGAATTTCTGACACTCTGTTTGCCACAAACTGTTTCCATTTGTGAGCTGGACTGCGAATCCACTGCAGCACAATCATCGAATCCGTCCACATATGAACTTGATGAAGCTCCATATTCAGAGGCTTTAACAGACTGTTTCCGAGTCTCGCTCCAATTACTGCTCCCATCAGCTCAAGACGGGGCAGTGAGATCTTCTTCAATGGGGCTACCCTGGACTTTGAAGCAACGAGGCATGTTGTTTTTGTTCCATCATCAGCTACTCGAAGCAGGTAAGCAACAGTGCTATAAGCTTTCTCGCTTGCGTCACAGAACACATGGAGTTGATGTGCGTTGTGTCTATGCATGCATTTTGATCCATACCAACGAGGAATGTGTATGTGATGGATCTGTGGTAGCTCTGCACACCATCCTTGCCATTCTTGTGCAAGATCCGAGGGCAGCTCCTCATCCCAGCCAAGTCCTCGTATCCACAGCTCTTGGAAAAGACATTTTACTCGCACAGTAAATGGAGTCAGAAACCCTATTGGGTCGAATATGCGAGCAGATAGCTTTAGAACACTTCTTTTAGTATTCTCTCTCTTCGCTACAGCGTCCAACAGTGCAGTCAGGTCAAAAACAAATTCATCTGTTTGAGTTCTCCATACCAAGCCTAGTACCTTCAGCACTGATCCATGCGTTTCTGTCTCCTCAGCAGGTTCACTCATTGTCTCCTTCCATTTTTCCTTCAATGCAGCACAGTTGGTTGTCCATTTGCAAAGATTCATTCCAGCTGCAGACATAATCTCCTTTGCACCAGTAGTTATGTGGAAAGCATTCTCAACATCACTTGCACTCGAGATTAAGTCGTCAACATAAAGTGATTCTCTGATGATCCTTACTACTTCAGGAAATTGGTGTTCATATTCCTTCAGATGCCTTCTTACTGTAGCCGCTAGGAGGAATGGGCTCGGGGACACTCCAAACACCACTCTTGTCATCCGCAGTACACGTAGCCTTTCACCTGCGTCTTCATGAGGCAGTGCAGTGAACCATAGGAATCTCACTGCATCTCTATCCGTCTCAGCAAGAGAAATCTGCAAGAAAGCCTTTTCAATGTCTGCAGTAAAAGCAATCTCATTCAGTCTGAATTTGATCAGTATGCCAAGCAGATCTGGATTCAGGTTAGGACCAGTAAGTAGACAGTCATTTAATGATGGAACCCCAACTTCATGTGATGAAGCATCAAATACTACTCTGAGCTTTGTGGTTACCTTGTCCTCTCGAAGAACAGCATGATGAGGCATGTAATACTTTACAGCGTTTGAAGATGATCCATTCTCCACAACATCTTCGACAATGCCCTGCTGAAGGTAACCATTCACCACTTCATTATATCTGTGATACATTACCACATCTGAGCGCAACCTCCTTTTCAGTCCTTCAAATCTTTTCTTTGCGATTCTGTAGTTATCTGGGAGCTCTGGTTTGTCAGGTCGCCATGGCAGCTCAACTTCATATCGCCCGTTCTTATACTGAGTAGTTTTTTCAAACATGCGAAGAGCATCCTCTTCTTCAGGGCTGTTGGACTGCTGCATGGTAATACCAAGGGATTCGGTCTCCCAGAAGGCCTTCAAGCGTTCTGAAACCAGTGTGTCTTCATCAATATGGATGTGCATGCATGCTGCGTCAGAAACACTGGACATTGTGACTGGTCCCTGCACTGACCATCCAAAAATACTCTCAACGGCCACCAGTGCATCTGTGATTCTTTCCACTTGGCCTGACACCACATGCCAATAATAATCTGCACCAATCAGGAGAGACAACTCTGTATCACAAGTGCCCGGGTCTTGATAGTCTGCCAGCTGCAAGCCTTTTCGTTTCATTTCTGCTTGGATGTGCTCACCTGGAATCTTCATCACAGCAGTGCACACTTGTGGAGTTTCGAGAGCTTCCACTTCCACTTTCTGATCTTTGTTCCAGATGCTTTGCAGAGTTACCTTCACTGTGTTGCGCCTGGATGTTGCTGGTGCTGTGGATTCGAAGGTATGAAGAGTGAACGTTTCTTGCTTCATCACAGGTAATTTTAAAGCTCTCACTGTGTTCTCGCTGATGAAACTTCTCTGGCTGCCACCGTCCAGTAAGCAGCGAATGCTTTTACGTCCACCAGGTCCTTCTGCCCACGCTCTTACAGTCTGAAGGAGCACCGTGTTCTGCTTATCGGACTGCATTTTAACAGAATGGGAAGCAAATGAAGAAACTACATCATCTTTATCGTCGATGTCTGAAGTGGTTGTTTCTCCTTTCTCACACACAGTGCTATGATGCCTGCCACCACACACAGTACAGGACACTTTGGCTTTGCAGAATCTTGCTATATGCTTCTGTCCAAGACAAACAAAGCATCGTCCCAGTTTCATCAATTTTGCTTTTCGTGCAGCAATTTCAGTTACTGTACACAGTTCTGTTTTGTGCGCTGCGCTATCACAGAAAAGACAGTTTGGTATTTTTTGACTAGAGGTTTGCAGCACTGCAGCTGATGGCATGTTATGTTTTTTCTGCTTCATTTCAATTAATGTCTCTGGTCTTTTAAATGGTTTGTGATAGCGCTGGCTGTCTTTGGAATTACCTGACTTAATCAGTTGCATTGTTCTTTCTCTGCTCAAAATCTCGTTCTGCAGAAATTCCATAACTTCTGAGACTTTCCATTCATCACTGGATCCTCTTTGTCGACTGTACTGAAGTGCAATGTCTTCCGGAATCATTTGTAGCAGAACAGGGCATAACAAGCTGCCATATGCTTCTGATGCAATACCCAGCGATTCTAAGCTACGAATCTGTACTTCACATTCATCATAAAGTTGTCTCAAAGCACTCACGTCGTAGGATTTCTTCACTGGGCAGAGATTCAACAACTTGGTCATGTGCGCATTAATGAGCAGATCTTTTCTTCCGAACCGGTTCTGAAGCAGATCGATCGCGTGATCGTAATTGCTGTCTGTCAACATCAGTCCCGCTATAGCCTTTGAAGCAGCGCCGGCTACATATGTCTTTAAGTAATTAAACTTCTCTGTTTTGCTTAGCGCGTCATTTCTGTGAATGGCCGTTTCAAACTGATTCCAAAAGTCCTGCCACAAGCTAATGTCACCGCTGAACTTGTTGATGATTAACTTGGGTAACTTAACTGTTTGTCCGCGCTGCGCTGGTACTGCATCACGCGGCCTGCTATCAGTGTTTTCCCGAACTCTCTGCATCACGCGCCGCACGCGGGCTTTCGCGCTGATGACTCGCTGGCCATACTCCTCAGCGTCGACAACTTCATTTTCAAGATCCTCCACATCTGTATGCTCCTCTATTTCGTGATCTAACTCCAGCAGCGTTTCCTCTTTTGCAGATAACATGGCTAGCAGTTCACATAATCTGTCAACGACTGGATCTTCCTTGCTAACCTCCGTTTCTATGTCTTGCAAAAGTCTCGTCGTGGAACCGCGCACAGCTCTCCGTTTTCTGTGTAGTCTTTCAAGTCGCTCCGCCATTTCGGATGTTGCTTGCAAGTTATCCCGGGTTTCGGCACCAAAGATTGTCGTGTATTTTCTTCCTTGACCAGCAATAATGACCACTGACGACTTGAATTGAATAAACTGAACTGTTTACTGAAGTTTCTGAACTTGAATCATTAGATACAGCGCTCGCACATGAAAACAATCTCTTTCTCTTTTTTTTCCTTACATACACTGATGCATTATTGGTAGAATTCTCTTAAAGCTGAACACCCCCATTAATGTCAAACTGTTTCCGTTATTATTAAAGATAACAAATTCACATTTCTATTCTGATTAATTCACAACAGGGAGTCAATGGTAATGCTAACGCAAGTGAAGTTCTGCTACAAGATGGCAACTCCCGCGAGGCTTCAACGATCTGGTCGATGTCAATCATCTTGTCACAGTTAAAATCCTCCATTCAATCTAATTTTATTTCCAACCGTTTCGGAGAGCACGTTCATCTGCCAGTCGTGGGTCTTTCATGCCGAGACTCTCCTCATGTTTGCAATTTGAATATAATGGTGCATTTAAAAAGTAATGGCTAAACGTATCTATACAAAAGTCCACAATGCTGCTGCTGCATATGCAATATAATGTGGACAATATTGAATAAATTCATTTTCGTCAGGTTAGATACTGATAATTAATCACCCAAAGCTCTTTATCTAAACCTCTCTACACAACCGCGGGACTCGCGCGTCCTCCGTGTCTGTAGTTTTTTTTTAACACTTTTTACTCGTCTTTGTAGTTCTAACCGAATCCCCGTCCACCGCACAATGGCTTGTGGGCAATATCAGCCGGCATCTACACTTCGGATTCTGACCGGAAATAGTAGACCGGGTATCTTTGCATCTCTCATTTCAACATACCACCAACAGCCATCAATCGCAGCAGTAATGCGAGTCAAATGACCAATCAAAGCTCATCAATATCAGCTCTTCCACAAGAGAGTTCATACGACTATATAGAAGCTGCACAGTGTCATTCACACAAACATTAAACACCATCATGGTAACATGTTGAAATTTAAAAAAATGAAATAAGAATTAATTTAACAACGTTAAATGTAACATAAAACCCTAAAAACATAACTGGTAAGACAAAAATTAAGAAAATTATGAATAAACATAAATACATTAAATGTGAAGTGTCACGCAGGGAATTGTGGGAAAGTCAATTTACATTTTTTCACTGAATATTATACAATGACTTCTTTTTTCACTTCCAAAAACTGTAAATTTAACAGCACTTTAAAGTAAAATTACATTAAATGTACCATTATATCCACAAGTTTCCGAGGGGCGCTCCTGTAAAAAATAAAGTGGGTGAAACTTCCGGTGAGGCGGCGGGAGTAGCATTCCAATGGTGTTTTGTGTGTTCGTTAGCGAAAAGGCTAGCTGTTTTTCGGAGAATTATTTTACTATTTAAAGACGCAAATCTTTATGAGAGGTGACGTTACGGAGCTCAGGGACAACATGTGCTGTTCGCGGTTCAGTGGCTTAAACGTGATTGTTTTGAACATAAGCCGAAAACGAAATCAGAGTGATCCTGCCAACGACTGTAGTTTCCATCACCTCCCAAAAGACGACGAATCTTCCTGTGTACATTTGTTTAAATTCTTAATATTCTATAAACTCTATCCGCATGTGATTGGCTGTTCGCTACTGATGTTACACCTAAACTCAGGATCAAAGCCGGTGTTGACAGAATACCAAATGTGCCAGTTAATGTATTCAAGCAGCACATTCATTTATAATTTTGAATAAACTCCAAAGCACATCAATGACTAAGTGTGTATTTTTTATTTTAATTGTTTGTCAGCTCGCACAACTGTCTGTCACCATGCCTTGATGAGTATTGATTATTAATAATGTTATTATAATAGTCCCAGCCAACTACTGCGGAGGGTAAAGGTACTGTTATTTCACCCTTTTTAATTTGGTTGAGGTTGTGTTCCCACATCGTTAGCTAGTTTGGATCGCTGTAACTTGAATGACTGTCAACTGTTGAATGAACGAGTGTCAAGCATGTCAAGTCACGCTTTGTTTACTTCCAACCGGAAGTCGCGCCCACTTTTGACGCAAGGCCTCATGGGGCGTAGGAAACTTGTGGATATATCACAGTTATTTACCATATATAGTAAGGAAACTTTCTGTTAACCAATTAACAGTTTTTCACTGTAGCATTTTTACAGTCTTTTACTGTTAAAATCACGATAATTTTTTACAGTGTACTGTATTTTGCATGAATGAGGATTTGTGTTGGACAGATATTGTTGTATTTTGCGGTAGGTAGTATGCGTTACGGAACGGTTGCCACTGAACCTGCTTTAACGATGACAGGATTGTTGGGTTGCAGTGAGATTGTGGTGTTAGAGATTGTGAGTAGATCACATGAAGGGTTTAAGCCAAACGCTGATGTAGAGGTCAGTAAGCTGGGCTGAGTTGAGTGGGGGACAGAGGGGGACGCCAGAATCACCGTCGAGCCGTCTTGAAGTGTCGTGGGCTAGTCAACGAAACACTGAGGACGGAAGGTGCCCACTCGAACACTCCAGAGATGTCTCCTACTCGGCTCAATCCAGACGGTTGCGGTGCTTATTCGCTGGGCAGACCGCACTGTGGTTGATCCCTGGAGCCAGCATCGCAGCTGACACGCCAGGATATATACTTTTATATTAACACCAGACAGAAGGCTATAAACATCACCATATGGAAGGAAGCGTAATTGCATGGAGCCGTTTATAGGTGCGTCTTGGTGCTCATCTTGGCGAAAGTTGACCGCAAATCAGCATGAAGTTTTAACATCTACACTCGTGTAATGGAAATCATTAACCGGAGCTTCTAGCAGTGGCTGCAGTGATGAGATGACTTTAATAATTCACGGAAAATCTCGTTTTGTGTGTGAAGACAGATTACACCATGTCACACCACACCACTGACTTTGCCATTGGTTCTCAGCACTCTTTGTGCAATTTGTACATTGAAAAAACACTAATGAGATTAAAGCTACAGTGAGGGGAAGATTTGTAGTAAATAACGACTGAAGATTATTCTTCTCTGTGCATCCCATTACCCCTATTTACCCCCAGAATTATCATCTCCTTGTCTTCCAAGTGAACTAGCTCTCGAAAGTGTTACACCATGTTTTTAAATCTCTAAAATTAGAGATACCTTCACAGGCTGTTGTTTTTTTTTCCGTGTCTGAGACGCCAGGGGAGAGAGCGATGCACCTCGGGCTGCAGCGAGCGCAATGATTAGTGCATTGACTGAAACCACTGATAGACATTTGGCACAAATCCAGCCTTATAATATAGAAGAATCCCTAATTAAGCGTCATGTGATGTCGGAAAGCGCCGCTGGCCTCTCTGTGGGCACAGATTCCACTCATCAGCCTAATTCAAATGCGAGGCACGCCCGTGGCGGTTTTATGAAAAGATCCAGGGTGACAGCAACATGCACAAAGAGGGAAGGATCATTTTCTCTTCAGATTTAGGATGCTCCCCTTGTGTTTTTACTCTTACTGCCATTATGCACGCATGCCAATTTATAACCAATCAGAATGATCTATTAGCAGTCAAATATTAGTCCTGCTCTTCTTTTGCATTCAGCATTTCTTTGCACAACAACCTCAATATCACAAAGAGAATTACAGCAATGCTTTTGAAATGCATGCTAATTTTACATGCACGCTAAATCCCTTTGCACTCAAGAGGAAAATGCCTTATTTTTGTAAATGTTTTTTGGGAGGGGGGAGGGAGCGTGCGGAATTAGAGCTGACATCATCAGCACGTGTAAATTTGCCTTATGTAAAAAGCGGTAAAAAAAGGGAAGCCTTTCCCCTGAATGAGGACTGAGCTCAGAAACTTGTCCAAAGGCTTGAGCGCATTCTTTCTGGCGCTGGAGGACTGATGCCTTTGAAGCAGATAAACCCTTTAAAACCATGAAGAGCATTTTCATACGTTTTAGCCGGAGGCAGGTGGTTCGATTAAAAGGGTTTTAATGTGTACGCCTTTTGTCCAAACCTCTGTATGTATGACTACAGTGTCAAATTTGGATCTAGTTTCGAATGTGCACAGTAATGTGAGATTTCAGCCTTAAAAATACTGAAGGATTTCTTGTGCAATTTCTATTCTCGTGCTGTTTTCTGAACTACAGAAGAGATGTTGCTGTTGTCTACAAGAAACACTGATTCAGACCTCCATGTAAACATGCGTCACTGGACAATTGCTGACAGCATTTGCTGCATGTCTGTTTCAGTAGCGGCTGTGTGGCAAAAGTCAGTTTCCATAGTGATTGCGGTGAATGCAGTAGATTAGTAGCACAGTGTAGTGAGGAGAGAGTGCAGACATTGTGACGTGCTTCTGTGTAACCCTCCGCATTTCAACGATTCATTAATAACCGTTGATCTCGAATGTTAGCAAACACACCATATGTGGTTTGTGTGCAAAGATATTTATTAACAATGAAGGATCAATTTTTCTCAAGAATATAATTCTGGCTAAAAGATTTAGGCCTCTCTGTAACTCGAGTGCAATTTTTTTTTTTTTTTTTTTACAAAAACAAAAAATGAAAGTTTAATTTTTGCCAATGAAAGGAGACAAAAAACCCATAGACATCAATGGGAGCAAAACCCCAGCAGAAACACCAATATAACAAGGAGGCTGAGACCATTTTGCTGTTGCCTAGCAACACTTGAACAAAATTTTAAAATGTTTTTGATGCCCCATATTGCTTTGAGGGATGCATATTTTTATATAGCCCTCCTAAATGATCTGCCGTGCTCAAGCAGAACCTGGTCCACCTACACTCTAAAAACTGCTGGGTTGTTTTAACCCAATTTTGGGTCAAATATGGACAAACCCGAAATGTTGGGTTAAAAATGTAATGTAAAAATTTAACCCAACGGCTCGGTTAGTCCATATTTGACCCAAAGTTGGGTTAAAACAACCCAGCATTTTTTAGAGTGTAGATTCACTGCACTTATAACCGACTCTATATTGGTCAAGATTTAGGTCAGAGCATTCTCAAAGACTACCGACACTACGAGGATTGATCGCTCTCTTACGGCCAACAGAATTAGCATGTTTTATTAGAACAAAATCAATGTCTTTTTCTGCAATTGTGCAACCTATGAAGACTTCCTCAATTTACAGAATAACTAAATAATCCACTTAAGATGATCAAGCCTGATGAACAATAAATAGATATAATAGTATTAGATTCTAAATTTTGGGTTATAATTTACCGCAAATACACCCGAGTGTCAAAAGAAATGTTGTTACGTCAAAGAAAGTCAAATCAGGACAAACTACAGTCATTATTTTGAATATCCTTGATGGGCAGCAGCACTAAGTTGATGATCATCACACACATCTCTCTGTAAATGAGTCCGTCTGGGAATATCATGGGTGTCACCAACCAGCAAGCCAAAAGTACTCAAGCATCCACAGCAGGTGCATAAATATGTCATGTTTTCTCAGCCCATAACCGAAGGGAGATGCAGCCAGATGGAGTGCAAATGCTAAATTTCATGTAGTATCATTAGTAGGTTAGTTCACCCCTCATTGGTTCACCATCTGCTTCCAATTGAGTTGTTCAGTGTGAGCCAAGCTCCGAGAGAGGAGGTGAAATCTACACCACTCTGACCCAAATCCCACTTTTCATTAACCAATGTTTACTGACATTCTGTGCTTTATGGTTTTAGACCAATTCAAAGAGCGAACTAACAAGTAAGTTCGTGAAATATATTCTGGACGGACTGAAAATGTTGAAAACGCTTACCACATATTTACGGACTTTCGAATGAATGTGCATCCATGTGAGTCCAGACTTTCTTCCTCCTCGGTTTCAGACGAGGAACGATATTCCCCTGCTCACCTGACGCCGTGTCACCTGTTCTGCTCCTCATCTGCCATATTTATATGATGATTTATTTGGGTATGAAGTGGGCTGGGTTTGAGGACTGCAATTCTTCTTCAGAAATGAGCAATGAACGCATGAGTTGATTTTGTACCTCGTGGCAGGCAGCCCCGGATGAATGAAACATGACATTTTTAACCTTTCAAAGGGAACTTATGAATGAAAAAATAAATTCCAAAATGTTGGTAATATTCAAAGAAATAATTTTCATTGTGAACGATGTAAAGGTAAAGACTTGCGTGCCTGACCTGAAAATGTGTGTGTGTGTGTGTGTATCCGTTGGGGGGTGTTGACTTTCACATGACATTGACGCTGTGTAAATGTTGAGTAGCGGCTGATCTCAGACCGGCTCCAGCACCAGTGGCGTGTGGACAGCTCCCGCAGGACCGCTTTACATGGACACAACACTCATTTCTGGAAGTTTACAACTCACACAGCCATACACGGACACACTGCCTTTGGAAAACAGGCATAATTCACTGTAAGTAGATGGAAATGATGTTCAGAAAATGTTCAAGTGTGTGTTTATGTGCATGCATTTTAAGGGGTATGCCAATAGTCAATCAAAACATTGACGAAAAAATAAAACTGGGAAGGTAGATCGAAAAAAATATTTAAATTGACTGTCACGAAAGATAGTTCTGTGTCAGAGACGGCAGATGTGTGTGTGTGTGTGTGTGTGTGTGTCAAACCGCGGACTGCGCTTGCAGGGGGAAAGCCAATGATTTCGTGTGATTCGCCGTCTTCAGGTTAACTGATCATCGGGGGTTCGTGTGGATCTCTACTGCGGTCTGAAATCAGAGACATGGCGACAAACAACACCAAAAACACCGATGGACAAGTTGCGACGGAACTCAACGAGATCCCAACTAACGACAAACCCAAATCAGAGGACGCCAAACCAGAGAAGAAGAAGAAGAAAGAGATTCCAATCAGAGAAACTTGGGGTGGGAAATTTGATTTTCTGCTGTCATGTGTGGGCTACGCCATCGGCCTGGGGAACGTGTGGAGATTCCCGTATCTGTGCGGGAAAAACGGCGGAGGTAAGAGACGCTTCTCCATCTCCAAGAGTCTGTGCCATGGTGTGTGTGTGTGTGTGTGCTTTCATGGATTTCTGTGTTGATTCCAGGGGCTTTCTTGATTCCTTATTTTTTGACGCTAATTTTTGCGGGAGTTCCTCTGTTTTTTCTTGAATGCGCTCTTGGACAGTACACATCCATTGGCGGCCTTGGGGTTTGGAAACTAGCTCCAATGTTCAAAGGTATTCAGCACTTTTCTTTCTCATCTGCCCCATTACTTAAAGTTGAAAATACGAGTTGGTTTCTCGAAGTGTGTGTGAGACCTTCAGCTAATCCAACGCGTTGTTCGAAAGCTCTTCCAGTTTGAAGATCTAATAAGGCATCCTTTAGTCTATATGCTGGCTTTGAGCAGGTGGTTGACATCAATGAATCTGTCATAACTACAGGTGTTGGTCTCGCTGCTGCCGTTCTCTCATTCTGGCTGAACATTTACTACATTGTCATCATTGCCTGGGCCATTTACTACTTATACAACTCCTTCACCACTGTAAGCATTCCTCGTCACGTGTGCCTCCGTGCAAAATATTTAAATGGCATGTTTAGGTCATTATTCTGCGCTATTTACTCAATATAAAAGTGTAAAGTGTTGTTCTACTCTTTGTAGGAGCTTCCATGGAAAACTTGTAATAATCCATGGAACACAGACAGATGTTACACAAACTACAGCATAGTAGACACCACCAATCTCACCAGTGCTGTCATGGAGTTTTGGGAGTAAGAATTGACGTGCATGACCTTCTTTGACCTTTAAATTGTCTTGTCGTCAAGTGTAATTGTGTTGCATGGTGTGCTTATACAGACGCAATGTGCATCAAATGACTGATGGCTTAGAAAAACCTGGTGAAATTCGTGCTCCACTTGCAATAACACTGGCCATTGCCTGGGTCCTAGTGTACTTCTGTATCTGGAAAGGTGTAAGCTGGACTGGAAAGGTGAGATGTCTTTGTTGGTCTGGAATTTGAGGGAGTTTGTAATAAATTCACTACATGGTTGCAATTAACCGTGTCTTGTCATAGCAATGCACGATATTCACAATATTTGATGGAGAAATCAATGTTTTGCAGGTTGTTTACTTCTCTGCCACCTACCCGTACTTCATGCTGTTCATTCTGTTCATCCGTGGAGTGTCCCTGCCTGGGGCTAAAGACGGGATCCTGTTCTATATCACTCCTGACTTCGAGAAGCTGAAGGAGTCTGAGGTAATTGCACACGTTTAATCATTCAGACGAGGTCCAACAAACCCAGTCTGGCTGCTAAATAGCTGGGTTTTCCGTCTCAGGTCTGGCTGGATGCTGCAACACAGATCTTCTTCTCCTACGGTTTGGGTCTAGGCTCCCTTATTGCTCTGGGCAGCTACAACCCTTTCAATAACAACGTGTACAGGTATATGAGGGACGCAGTTACACCATCTTTTTGAAAATTTACCTTTTTTGATTGCTTGAAACCTGTCGTGACGTTCCCTGTCTTCCCTGGAATTTGAGTGAGTTTGTAAGACTAGTGAAATGAAACGTGGATCTTCTCCTTGAACTGACGTGCAGCTTCCAGGTCAGTTAGGGGAATGTTTTCTAGATGCTATAGCACATCTAAAGACGCTTTCCCTTTTTCTGCAGGGATTCGATCATTGTGTGCTGTATAAACTCCTTCACTAGTATGTTTGCTGGATTTGTGATTTTCTCTATTGTGGGCTTCATGGCACATGTCACAAAGAGACCGATAGCTGATGTAGCCGCATCTGGTAATCAATTCACTTTGCATAATATTTTATAATGATTGAAGTAGTGCTATTTAAAAAAGGCTTTCCTCTCAGATGAGTGAGATGCTTTGTTTGGTCATGGCGTCCACAGGTCCAGGTTTGGCCTTTCTAGCGTATCCAGAAGCTGTGACGCAGTTGCCCGTCTCTCCGCTGTGGGCGATCCTCTTCTTCTCCATGCTGCTGATGCTGGGAATCGACAGTCAGGTGAGACGAGCTCATACTCAAGCTCTGACCTAGAAACTGAAGTGAACGGATCTGTTTGGTACTCCGGTCCCTGGCGGCCGCACACGGAAACATAAGGAGAATTACACATTTTAATTAGACCTGAGCGCAGTGAAATCTTTTGATGCTGATTTCTGCCTTTATGGATATTGGTGTTGAACTGATCTTCTTTTCCCCCTTAATCTGGAGTTTTGGCTTTGTTTAGTGGAAATGTTTAAATAAAACCAAACTGAATCCCAACCCTGTGGCATTAAAAAATATAAATCTTTTTTTTTGGTTTTTATTGTTGTTGGGTCATAAAAAAGCTCAAATCTGATTGGATAAGCCATGTTCAAAGTGTAATAGCTAATGCTGCGTTCAAGTCATCTCGTATAGATCGTAATTACGAGTTGAACGCACTCGGGATTTTCTTTAAGCCCCGATCTGTACGAGTTGGGGGCGTGTCAGTGAGAAACGTTCATTCAATGTCTGTTGACGGTAAATTTTAATTGAATTTCAATGTTTACTCATTGACATTGTAAGGCTTTTTCATTTATAAAGCAAGCTCTCTGCACAAAATATGATATCTTTATAATATAAAAATTATAGTTTACATTGGCTTCATAAGCTAATAAAAACATAAAAAGAAAAACACACCTGATTCACATTCTTTGTTCTTCATTTTTTTTAATTAGCAGAGTAAACAAACTTTGCTGTATTTTTGTGTAATTCATAAAAAGAAGATGCACTGCCATTTTGCTCAGACGAAACTGACTTGAAGGCACCTCACGTCGTAAACACGACTTCCCACCTCGTACGTACAGTACGAACTTCCCGGGAGGACTTGAACGCAGCATAATACACACACACACACACCTGTGATCACAGGTTTACTGAGGTTTAAAAAGTGTGCCCCCATCCTCAGTTCTGCACAGTGGAGGGCTTCATCACGGCTCTGGTGGACGAGTTCCCACGGGTGCTCCGGAAGAGGAGGGAGATCTTCATTGCGTGTGTTTGCGCTGTGTCCTACGCCATTGGGCTGTCCAATATCACACAGGTAATCAGTCTTGAATATGATGAGGACTCTGTGCAGTGTTATCTCACACACTTGTGTTTTTCCTGTGTTAGGGTGGCCTCTATGTGTTTAAACTCTTCGACTATTACTCCGCCAGTGGGATGTGTCTGCTCTTCCTGGTGTTCTTTGAGTGTATCTCCATCTCCTGGTGCTATGGTGAGTCCCTTTCCCCGTCCTGGTACACTGTGTGTGTGTGTGTTTTTGCATTGTGCTCATCCTTTACACCAGTGGTCTCAAACTCGCACGGAAATGAAAGTTTAACGATAGTGCGGCCCGTCGTTGCGTGTGCCACGTTTCTTTTTTATCCCTTATGGGCTACCATAGATAGTCTAATGACATATCTCGTGACAACAGAGTCATAGACAATAGGGCTGAACGATTATGGAAAATAATCTAATTGCGATTTTTTTTAACCAATAGTGCGATTGCGATTTAATATGCGATTTAAAAAAAAAGTTATTTACCTTCTGTATTAGTCGACAAACACAAGCAATAAATCATTGTACAGTAGGAAGGGAATCTTTAGGCAGCTCATGATCCGATCTACTTTTTTTATTAATTAATCTTAAAGGACAACTCCGGCGCAAAATGAACCTTTGGTCTAATTGCACATTGTTACCTATTCAACCGTTATCTGAGATTTTTTTTCATGATTGCCGAATCTAAATAGTTTTATCTATTAAAACAGTTTAGCCTATAACGCTAGTATAACGCTAGTCTATAGGGCATAGAGTAATGACAAATAAAAATCGCTTTTTATTACCACTAACAAGGCTCAAAATATCCCCACACTAACACGGTAGCACAATAAGGATCCCTACATTCAAAACGAAGCATTGAGAACGTTGTCAGTGTCCAAACAGTTTAATAAGAAGATATTTTATACACACAGTCAACTTCGCGAATACAGGAAGAAGCCATCTTTGAAATATAGTCTCTACCAGTCGATCTACGAACGCTGATCCTGTTGCTAACAACACTTAAAATGTGTAAAAACATAACTAAAAAATAATTATTAAAAAAAACATTTAATGAAATCAATGTTAAGAATTTTAAATAGGCTTTATAAAATAATATATCTTGCAAAGTATAAAAGCTAGTAAATAAAGAGAAACAAAAAAAGCATTACAAGCAATAAAGAAAGAGTGGTCTCGTTATTTAACAGTAGGCTGTGTGAATGTTTATCATTCGAGAGCTGGAGTGATTTCCCCCTCAGTTTAGATACGATAAGCTGCATTCACACTAATGCACATATCTCTTGAAATTGTAAATGTGGTTTGTCCTGTTGATTTAAGAACTGACCGTGTTTACATTAATTTCGTGTCATAAAAGCATTTTGACATGCAAGTTTATGCACATTTAACCGATGAGTCGCTCACGGCCGCATGCACGAGCGCTCTTCACAAAGTGCGCGTTAGTATTTTAAAATAAAAGCAGCCTTCAGTGATTTTCATAGTTTTAATATATAAGCCAACTGCATTCCAGAAGACATAAATAATGCCTCTGTGAAATAAGGAAAATTCCCGCGGGAGAGAACTTTATGAAATAACGTTACTATGTTTTAGAGAACGCGCACTTCAAGAGTAAACGTTATAACATCAAGCAAAGCGGCAAAACCTGTTCACTGAAGCCCGCGAATGTCCTTGTAATTCAGTTTAACACCGAACTTTATGAAATAACGTTACTATGTTTTAAAGAGAGAGAAAGAGAGAAGCAAGCAGAACACGGTTCGTTTCTGAAGCACGCGCAGCGTCATCACGAATCTGTGTTTAAAAACTAAGCTCGGACTCGATTCTGAGATTCTCTGAATCGATCCAGGATTGTTGGGGAGAGGATAAATAACACAATATCACATACATTAAAAATAAACTGTTCTTTTCTGAACGCCAGATTGATGCTTGATCTTGCAGACTGCTCCCGCGTGTCACGTGACCAGTGTAATCGCAGCTCTTGCGATTATAAAATCGCGTTTCATCATATCGCGATTTTATCGCAAATGCAATTAATCGTTCAGCCCTAATAGACAACCATGAAGTACAAAGATAATGAGCCTGGTGCCATCAGTGCCATTACTGTTACAAAAATACTGTTGTACACATTTGCATATTGTATATTTTTGTTAATTGCATGTTTATTTGTGAAAATGTGTGCGTGTTTTACACACATGACAATAAATCTTGAATTTTGAATAGAGCAGCCAATTAATGTGTATGTAAGGAAACAGAATTGAATTACAAAGTGAAGTTGGTAACCATCATTAATTCAAAGTTGTGACAAGGATGACAAAAATATTGCTTAAGATTGTCATTTTCGGTGATATTGATCATGTAGTCGTTTGTCTTCAGCACGACACCCAGACAACAAACTGACATTGAATCAACGTGGAAACGACGTCTCTCATGACATTGAAACAACGTTGATTTTGCTCATCGAATTAACGTTGAACCAACGTCAGACGCGGCATTCTTCAAAGCTAAATGAAATCGAAAATTGGTTTGCTTTCATAACGTTGAAACAACGCATTGATTTCAAGTTGATTTTCCGTTAGTTTTGAAAGAATGATGCGTCTGACGTTGGTTCAACGTTAATTCGATGAGCAAAACAATGTCAGATCAACGTTGTTTCGATGTCATATTTCCACGTTGATTCAACGTCAGTTTGCTATCTGGGCATTGGTCTTGGTTTGTCTAAGCTCTTCGTCCTGTTTACGGTACGGTCATTTGGGTTTGCTACATCAACACGTTTCTTGCCATTGCTCTTGATGATGATGTGGTTGTGAATGTGGAGTTTGCCGCTGCTGCCTGCGGGTGCTGACAGTCTCATGAGCTTTCTTCTCCAGTTTCTGTAACATTGTTAACTCTGTGTATGTCCCCCGATACGTCTATTGGTAGGATTTCTCAGTGTTTGCCACCTTTGCTATCTGCTAGTTAGATCTTTTTCCCATTACTCCAGTCTGTCAATCGGCAGCTGCCTGGGAAATTGTATTAGCTCCTCATCTTTGAGAGTCATGTGCCTGATATACAATGAAACCTTCACGATTTTGAATTCAGCTCAACCCTTTCTGTCCTTATTATGTTTGCCCTCTTCCCAACCATCCTATCACACATTTCCATTTCCATGTCTTTGCTCTTGATCAGTCTCGTCAAGTTTTCTTCTTCACCTCCATGTTTAATGGGTAATTTTGCTTTAAATACACTTGCTGTGATGATTTATAGTGGTGGTTATTGTTAGCACTCTTAATAAATCACCACCATCTCGGTTTGGTGCTTCTTTTGGTAAGAATGTCTTCTAGTCTTTTGTGAATATATAATTCGCAAAAGCACAATTGTCCTTGTCAACCTTACTTTTTATCCAACATTTATTATTTTTCTAACAGGACTTAGACAAAACAAATAACCTACCTGAGATATGTCGATGTCTCTACATAGGACCGGACAGTGTTGTCACAGTTTATGACATTACGCTGATCTGATTGGCCGTTGTGAAAGTTGATAGTGCTTTTTTTGTACACTATCATAATTTTTGATCTGTCACTAGGATGGGACCCTTTCAGAAGGTACTGACATGAACCATTTATGCACTAATATGTATCTTTAAGGGACAGTATTAATATGCAGGCTCTAGTGTTAAATAAGGTACACCTTTTAAAAGGTTTCTGTAATGTAGCTCAATCCACAAGGAAGATGCATGATGCTTGATATACTAGTTTTATTTACTCAAACACAACAATCCATAAATGTTAAAGTGTTAGTTCACCCCCAAAAAACCCCCAAAATTAACTTCTTTATTCAACAATTGTGTCAGATATTTGCGTAGTAAACACAGTACAGCGCCTCCGGGTTCTACACCAGAATGTTGTTCCCAAAAGTATTTTCGCCTCTTCATAATATTAAGGTTGAACCACTGTCGTCAGATGGACTATTTAAATTTTAGACGACTTTTTTACTACCTTTCTGGGCCTTGAAAGTTGCAATGACATTGCGGTCTATGGAGGGATTGGAAAGCTCAGATTTCATCAAAAATATCTTACTTGTGTTCGGAAGATGAACGAAGGTCTTACATGACTTGAGGGTGAGTAATTAATGACAGAATTTCCATTTTGGGGTGAACTAACTCTTTAACACAGGGGTGGGGAACGTTGGTCCTGAAAAAAACTTACCTGATTGTAGCCTTAGGCCATGTCCATGCTTGAAAACGTATATTTCTCTCCCGCTTGGCCTTCCGTCCACACTGAGACGGCGTTTTAAGTCAATGAAAGTAGTGTGTAAGTTGTAGTGTATTTGAAAACGATGATGTAAGTTTAGTCATGTGATCCATGTTGTACCAATGTTTATAGTGCCTGTTATGTGCTATTTACTTTTACACTGTGGCTAAAATAGGTTACTTTGCACACTCTTCATATCACAGTCCTGCACTGATGACAGAAAATGGACTCACGCTTGCTGTCCTGCGGCAATGCAGGAGAGTTGTTGTGTTTTAGACCAAACATCACCATCAGTGATGGTGAGATATTTTGCTAAATAAAATGATCCTGTTAGAAGAATTGCGCGATAACTTTATTATTTATCTTTCCGTCTGTATCATCTCGGTGAGCATTTGTAAGGTTTCACGTGTAAGGGTGGATTTCCTGCAGGGATTCAGGCTGTAAGACTGCCGAATGACTAAAGAAACTTTATCAGCAAGATGGAAGAAAACTTTAACACAAGACAGAGAACTGAGGAAGACTGAAGGCTGAAAGACACAGAGGAAGGTACAACAGAACAGGGAACAGGTGTGGACTAATTAGGGACCATGGCAACTAATGAATGACTAAACCATAGACTGTCAAAAAAGATGGATGACGCTCATTCACTCTCTTCCATTGAAGAAAAGTGAAGCCACCAATGTCCCAATATGGTGCGGACATCTTGTGCTGATTAGGCAGAGACTGTACAGTAGTGGAGCCGCGATATGAAGGCCGTGAACACACTCCAGCTGAACCGGTAGTACAGTTACTGCAGAACAACTGTAATTTGATTCTTTAGTTTGTCTCACGTCCCATTAGATTACAGCATTTTTTCAGGAATTATGCTGCACACACTGGACTAAACAGTAATAATAAATTACAATAATGAACTCAGACAAGCTCTGTATGACTCAGCTTTTAGTGGATTTGAATGTGTGCAAAGGATTGTGGGTGATTTAAGGGCGCAAAGGATACATCTGATGCATCCTTTAAAACAGACAGGCCGAAAGAAAGACTGCCTTCCTAGACCCTTCAAATAGAGATGGCCTTCAGCGGCGCTTGATGTGGTGGCAGCCGAGATATGCCTATTGAGCAACACCCATATGCATCTGACATTGATTACTGTAATGTAGATATTTCATGTGGTTTGAAACTTGCTTCATGACTGTTAAAAAACGTTTGCTCTAATTAGTATGGATGTGTGTAGTATATATATATATAGTATAGTAGCATAATACATAGTCAGTGTTTAACTTGTATCTTTTTTTTATTAATTACTCATTATAATATTATTACTTATTACTTTCTGGCAACAGTAATTCGTTACACTACTTGTTATATTACTCTTCACCCCGCAGAAGTGGTAATTTCTCCTCAAAATTCTGACTTTGTATGTGTGCCTCTTTGTGAATGTTAGGGTATATTTACAGTGGTGTGAATAAGTGTTGGCCCCCATGCTAAAGTTGCCTAAAAAGACGAATAAAAAATCATCATTTGGATATTGATCTTAATGCCTTAATTAGAAAAAATAGGAAAACTCCAACCTTTAAGGACACCAATTTTCTTTGTGAATGAATAATGTGTCATAAATAAATAAATGTTTTTCCTTAAAATACAGGGTGCATAAGTCAGGGCACCCCTATGTTAAATTCCCATAGAGTCAGGCAGGTTTTTATTTTTAAAAGCCAGTTATTTCATGGATCCAGGATAATATGCATCCTGATAAAGTGCCCTTGGCCTTTGGGATTAAAATATCCCCACATCATCATCACACACATTATTCACCATGCCTAGGGTACTTTCCATAAGATCATCTTTCAATGCAAATCAAACCAGCTATTAGGCTAACTGAAGTAAAACCATGCCAATCTGTAGGTGTGGTGGAAGGTGTGTGATGATGTTACCCAGATATGATTATATTTCATGATGTATGTTGTCAAAACAGGTGGATATAATGTATATCGGGATAAAAGCAATATGGATGGCCTCGCCATGTAATGCCACATGGTGTTCTTTTCATCTTTTCTCCTGACAAAATCAAAGTAATGTCAATATTTCCAGCCACTGAATGTAAGCTTTTACATATTCCAACCTAGCTTGCAGGAATGGTGACTTTACGTGCACCCACAAATCATGAAGATTACGAAATTAATCTAGGAATGATTGGATTGTTGGATTTCAAACAGTAGGGAAAGCAACAAAATAACATTGCAACAAGCTATTTTATGGACTGTGAATCTTATTAGAAACTAGTTACTACTAGTTGCTGCAAATAGTAATCACCTAGTAATCACTTGCAAATAGTTTTACTGTAACCCATTGATAGAAACACGTGACTGCCCAACACACTCTATGTTTTGAGTATTCGATTTTGTACACAACAAATGTCTCGGTTCAGATTGTATTGAGTCCTCAACACTGCTACAGATAAAGATGGATGGATTGATAGATTGTATGTATTCCAGCCTTCAATCCAGTTGCTGCAATATAGTTGCATTGAATTGATCTAATCCCTATTCAATTTTATGTCATTTCAGGTGTGAACAAGTTTTATGACAACATCCAGGAAATGATTGGATACAAGCCTTGTATATGGTGGAAACTGTGCTGGGTTTTCTTCACCCCTCTGATTGTTGCTGTAAGTAACCTGCTTTATTCTGTTTAATGTGATATTACATTTTCTAAAAGCTCTTGCCATTTTTGTGACAAACATTTAAATAAATCGATAATAGTAGAGTATAATTGTTAGTCTGTGTGGAGAATTAGTGCAAGACAAATTTATTTATAGAGCACTTTATAATATACAGATTGTTTCAAAGCAGCTTCACATTAATAATCAGGAAAATAATACTGTCAATGTAGCAAAGTACATCAGTTATATAAGTTAAATTTAGTTGAATTTAGCTATAAGCAGCTCTACTAAATGCAGTGACATTGTCATTATTCAGCTCGAGCCAGTTCAATGTTGATGCAATTCAGTTGCAGATGTTGCAAGGTTAGTCCTTGTCCAGCTCAATTCAGTGTAAAATGAGTTGTCTTGCAATTGTTTCAGTGCCAGTTAATCAGGTATTCATTATTAAAGTCTTTATTTGCACATAAAAATTAGACAAAAATTCAAGATGCCTCTTCAAAAGTAAAAAGCCTTTATTGTTGTTTCCAGCAAGCAGCGTTAAAGGTGCTTACACATTGAGTCCGAAATTTTTGTGTGTTTTTTTTCATATTCGTGATTCGGTGACTCTGAATTGTCAAACAACGTTCAAACTGCTTGCTATGGATGCGAAAAAGAAAATCGAACCCAATCTAATTTTTTTTTGATGGATGAAAGTTTCGGAGGCAGTGTGCAAGGTTAGTCCTTGACACGTTGTGTCAATAAAGATTGACACAACGTGAGGTTGTATTTATTTTTTAAAGTGCGAAAATTGCGCCCCCGAATTTCGGACTCAGTGTGCAAGGGCCTTAAGATGTTTCCCTCCGATTCGTTATATGCACATTTTAATGAGAGACACATAAGAAAGTCCCTTGTCCTTAATCAAAACCACCAAACTTCCAAATTGTCACATTTAGTGTTTGTTATGCAGCGTTCCAGGCAACCTGTAACCCGTGTTTTTCCAACCTTATTGCCGTGAAAGTGCACCCACCAGTGAACTCGTACTAGATCGATATGCTCCCACTTACGAGCTCTGACGTCACATAGCCCGCGAAACCATACAAAACAACAGTGTAATGCAGTGTGTCTGCAGGCGGTACACGGTGAGAATACACTTTAGGACAATATAATGATAACTACTTTTCAGTCCATTGAGAGCAAGGATAAATTAATACCAAATACATTTTCAAATATACAAATAAAATCAATTAAAAGGTATAACAGCTTATCTTGCCTTATGCACCGCTTTATCTCCTCGGTTTCCCTCAAATAAACTAGGAGTAAGCACCTTTGGCGATAGAAATGATTACAAATGCGCATTAACCCCATAAGATCCGCCATGCTGGTTTGTTTACATCTAGCTACCACAATTTCTTGCGCTCAAGTAGTTTGGCGTGACTGGCCTGGAATGCTAGAAAGTCGTGAGTCGTGGTTTGAAGTCATGATTTATGTGCTCAAAAACCTGCCTGGAACGCAGCATTAGTTCATGTTTGCCTGTTAATTTGACCCATTTTCCCAGTATCCTGTTCACATGTGCATCGCAAGTCATGTCAGCTGTCTTGTTTCCTTGATTTAGTCCCTGTGTATTTAAGCCCTGTGTTTAGTCCCGTCTTGTTGTCTGTCATTGTCCATATTAATTGTTAGTTGTTCTGTGCTGTTCTGGGTGTTTTGTTTCATTTTGAGTTTGTTCAATAAAAGCCTGCTGCATATAGTTCCTGCATCCTCTCTGCTTAAACCTGCATGTGACAAAATGACAGACCTTTAAAATATTGCAGTTCACTACTTTGGCTCGGAAGGGACCAAAACTTTGTGGAAAACTCTGTGGAATTCTGCCGTCTTGCCATTCTCTCACCCTATGATGACGAAACCCTCAGAACACTATATTGGATCAGGACCAACTACTACCACCCAGTTGAACTTCCAGACACCCGACGAAGTCCCTGGAAGCCAAGATGGCCGCCGACGCGCATGAATCTCCAGTGCCCATCAAGTCTCCCATCAAGATTCCAGAGGTGACTCTTGTGTCCCGTCAAGAGTCCAGGTGGCACCATCTCCCGTTAAGAGTCCAGAGGTGACTCTGTCTCCCATCAAGAGTCCACAGGTGACTCTGTCTCCCGTCAAGAGTCCAGGTGACTCCATCTCCTGTTAAGAGTCCAGAGGTGACTTGTCTTCGTCAAGATCCAGAGGTGACTCATCTCCCGTCAAGAGTCCAGAGGTGACTCCATCTCCTGTTAAGAGTCCAGAGGTGACTCATCTCCCGTCAAGAGTCCAGAGGTGACTCCATCTCCTGTTAAGAGTCCAGAGGTGACTCCATCTCCTGTTAAGAGTCCAGAGGTGACTCTCTCTCCCGTCAAGAGTCCAGAGGTGACTCGTCTCCCGTCAAGAGTCCAGAGGTGACTTATCTCCCATCAAGAGTCCAGAGGTGACTCTCTCTCCCGTCAAGAGTCCAGAGGTGACTCATCTCCCATCAAGAGTCCAGAGGTGACTCTGTCTCCTGTTAAGAGTCCAGAGGTGACTCTCTCCCGTCAAGAGTCCAGAGGTGACTCTGTCTCCTGTTAAGAGTCCAGAGGTGACTCCATCTCCTGTTAAGAGTCCAGAGGTGACTCTCTCTCCCGTCAAGAGTCCAGAGGTGACTCGTCTCCCGTCAAGAGTCCAGAGGTGACTCGTCTCCCGTCAAGAGTCCAGAGGTGACTCATCTCCCGTCAAGAGTCCAGAGGTGACTCTGTCTCCTGTTAAGAGTCCAGAGGTGACTCTCTCCCGTCAAGAGTCCAGAGGTGACTCTGTCTCCTGTTAAGAGTCCAGAGGTGACTCCATCTCCTGTTAAGAGTCCAGAGGTGACTCTCTCTCCCGTCAAGAGTCCAGAGGTGACTCGTCTCCCGTCAAGAGTCCAGAGGTGACTTATCTCCCATCAAGAGTCCAGAGGTGACTCTCTCTCCCGTCAAGAGTCCAGAGGTGACTCATCTCCCATCAAGAGTCCAGAGGTGACTCTGTCTCCTGTTAAGAGTCCAGAGGTGACTCTCTCCCGTCAAGAGTCCAGAGGTGACTCTGTCTCCTGTTAAGAGTCCAGAGGTGACTCCATCTCCTGTTAAGAGTCCAGAGGTGACTCTCTCTCCCGTCAAGAGTCCAGAGGTGACTCGTCTCCCGTCAAGAGTCCAGAGGTGACTCGTCTCCCGTCAAGAGTCCAGAGGTGACTCATCTCCCGTCAAGAGTCCAGAGGTGACTCTCTCTCCCGTCAAGAGTCCAGAGGTGACTCGTCTCCTATCAAGAGTCCAGAGGTGACTCTGTCTCCCGTCAAGAGTCCAGGTGACTCCATCTCCTGTTAAGAGTCCAGAGGTGACTCTGTCTCCTGTTAAGAGTCCAGAGGTGACTCTCTCCCGTCAAGAGTCCAGAGGTGACTCGTCTCCTATCAAGAGTCCAGAGGTGACTCTGTCTCCCGTCAAGAGTCCAGGTGACTCCATCTCCTGTTAAGAGTCCAGAGGTGACTCCATCTCCTGTTAAGAGTCCAGAGGTGACTCTCTCTCCCGTCAAGAGTCCAGAGGTGACTCGTCTCCCGTCAAGAGTCCAGAGGTGACTTATCTCCCATCAAGAGTCCAGAGGTGACTCTCTCTCCCGTCAAGAGTCCAGAGGTGACTCATCTCCCATCAAGAGTCCAGAGGTGACTCTGTCTCCTGTTAAGAGTCCAGAGGTGACTCTCTCCCATCAAGAGTCCAGAGGTGACTCCATCTCCTGTTAAGAGTCCAGAGGTGACTCTCTCTCCCGTCAAGAGTCCAGAGGTGACTCATCTCCCGTCAAGAGTCCAGAGGTGACTTGTCTCCCGTCAAGAGTCCAGAGGTGACTCATCTCCCGTCAAGAGTCCAGAGGTGACTCTCTCTCCCGTCAAGAGTCCAGAGGTGACTCGTCTCCTATCAAGAGTCCAGAGGTGACTCTGTCTCCCGTCAAGAGTCCAGGTGACTCCATCTCCTGTTAAGAGTCCAGAGGTGACTCTGTCTCCCGTCAAGAGTCCAGGTGACTCCATCTCCTGTTAAAAGTCCAGAGGTGACTCGTCTCCCGTCAAGAGTCCAGAGGTGACTCGTCTCCTGTCAAGAGTCCAGAGGACTCCATCTCCTGTTAAGAGTCCAGAGGTGACTCGTCTCCTGTCAAGAGTCCAGAGGTGACTCATCTCCCGTCAAGAGTCCAGGTGACTCATCTCCCGTCAAGAGTCCAGAGGTGACTCATCTCCTGTTAAGAGTCCAGAGGTGACTCTCTCTCCCGTCAAGAGTCCAGAGGTGACTCATCTCCTGTTAAAAGTCCAGAGGTGACTCATCTCCCGTCAAGAGTCCAGAGGTGACTCGTCTCCCGTCAAGAGTCCAGAGGTGACTCGTCTCCCGTCAAGAGTCCAGAGGTGACTCGTCTCCCGTCAAGAGTCCAGAGGTGACTCATCTCCCGTCAAGAGTCCAGAGGTGACTCGTCTCCCGTCAAGAGTCCAGAGGTGACTCCGTCTCCCGTCAAGAGTCCAGAGGTGACTCGTCTCCCGTCAAGAGTCCAGAGGTGACTCGTCTCCCGTCAAGAGTCCAGAGGTGACTCCGTTTCCCGTCAAGAGTCCAGAGGTGACTCCATCTCCCGTCAAGAGTCCAGAGGTGACTCGTCTCCCGTCAAGAGTCCAGAGGTGACTCTCTCTCCCGTCAAGAGTCCAGAGGTGACTCTCTCTCCCGTCAAGAGTCCAGAGGTGACTCTCTCTCCCGTCAAGAGTCCAGAGGTGACTCATCTCCTGTTAAGAGTCCAGAGGTGACTCTCTCCCGTCAAGAGTCCAGAGGTGACTCGTCTCCCGTCAAGAGTCCAGAGGTGACTCGTCTCCCGTCAAGAGTCCAGAGGTGACTCCGTTTCCCGTCAAGAGTCCAGAGGTGACTCCGTTTCCCGTCAAGAGTCCAGAGGTGACTCGTCTCCCGTCAAGAGTCCAGAGGTGACTCTCTCTCCCGTCAAGAGTCCAGAGGTGACTCTCTCTCCCGTCAAGAGTCCAGAGGTGACTCATCTCCTGTTAAGAGTCCAGAGGTGACTCTCTCTCCCGTCAAGAGTCCAGAGGTGACTCACCTCCTGTTAAGAGTCCAGAGGTGACTCTCTCTCCCGTCAAGAGTCCAGAGGTGACTCATCTCCTGTTAAGAGTCCAGAGGTGACTCTCTCTCCCGTCAAGAGTCCAGAGGTGACTCATCTCCTGTTAAGAGTCCAGAGGTGACTCATCTCCTGTTAAGAGTCCAGAGGTGACTCTCTCTCCCGTCAAGAGTCCAGAGGTGACTCTCTCTCCCGTCAAGAGTCCAGAGGTGACTCCGTCTTCCGTCAAGAGTCCAGAGGTGACTCATCTCCTGTTAAGAGTCCAGAGGTGACTCTCTCTCCCGTCAAGAGTCCAGAGGTGACTCATCTCCTGTTAAGAGTCCAGAGGTGACTCATCTCCTGTTAAGAGTCCAGAGGTGACTCTCTCTCCCGTCAAGAGTCCAGAGGTGACTCTCTCTCCCGTCAAGAGTCCAGAGGTGACTCCGTCTTCCGCCAAGAGTCCAGAGGTGACTCATCTCCTGTTAAGAGTCCAGAGGTGACTCATCTCCCGTCAAGAGTCCAGAGGTGACTCCGTCTCCCGTCAAGAGTCCAGAGGTGACTCTCTCTCCCGTCAAGAGTCCAGAGGTGACTCGTCTCCCGTCAAGAGTCCAGAGGTGACTCCGTCTTCCGCCAAGAGCCCAGAGGTGACTCCGACTCCTCCCACCATTGATGTAATATGACACGAGCCCACGCCTTGTAGGAAGAGTTGTGTTTTGTCACGTTTAGTGTTTGTTAGTTCATGTTTGCCTGTCAATTTGAGCCAGTTTTCACAGGGTTTTCTCTTTGATTCGGTATCCTGTTAGTCATGTCAGCTGTGTCTTGTTTCCTTGATTTAATCCCTGTGTTTAGTCCTGTCTAGTTGTCTGTTGTTGTCCGTTTTATATGTTGGTTGTTCTGTGCCTGAGCTGTTCTGAGTGTTTTGGTTCATTTTGAGTTTGTTCAATAAAAGCCTGCTGCATTTAGATCCTGCATCCTCTCTGCTTGACACAAACATGATCCATGGTGGTTTATGGTAAATAAAAATGTAGTTTACAGCTTGATACCTAACATAAACCTAAATTTGCAATAATGTTTAAAATATAACAAAATCTTAAGGGTTTATTTGCCGTAAAACAGTGTTCATTTTACGGTCCCATTGACTGTTCCAGTGTAATTACAGCTGTAATACATTTCTGTAATGAGAATTAAACTGCTGACCTTCCCCTACACTTGAACCCACCCTTAAATCTACCCATACCAGCAAGCCTGCCCACAACCTTATCCTTATCCCACCTCAGGAGCACAGTATATTGCACATAGTAGTTAAAGACACCTAATGTAAAGTGGCACCCCATTTCTAAAGTATTGTAGTCTTCACTATAAAAGTAAGAATCGTTACAGATTATGGTGTACAGTAATTGCGTGAAAACTGCAGTATTTCTAAACAGAGCTTTCCTGCAGGGTGTGTTCCTCTTCAGCGCAGTGCAAATGGTTCCTCTTAAAATGAACAACTATGTGTTCCCTAAATGGGGGCAAGGAGTGGGCTGGCTCATGGCTTTATCCTCTATGGTTCTCATTCCTGGTTATATGACCTACATGTTCTTCACCCTGAAGGGGACATATAAGGAGGTAACTGTTTACATTTACGAATTAAATAATGAACAAAGATTACACAGGCATTACATGGTATATCTGTGCTTACTGGTGCTGGTTCTGGGGCCTTATTTCAGCGGTTCAGGATAATGCTGCAGCCTCCAGCAGTGAGGCGTGCTCAGGAGAATGGGCCAGAGCAACAGCAGCTTCAGTCACCGCCACAGCTGCCGGAGCAATCACCGCAACAACCGCAGCAACCAGACCAGGCACAGCAGCAACCACAATCACCGCAACAACCACAATCGCCACAGCAACCGCAATCACCACAGCAACCGCAATCACCACAGCAACCGCAATTACCACAGCAACCGCAATCACCACAGCAACCGCAATCACCACAACAACCACAATCACCGCAACCACAGGACCAGGCACAGCAGCAACCGCAATCACCACAGCCAGAGCCGCAGTCTCAGCCTCCGCCTCCGTCACAGCCGCAGGTGCAGGCTGATAGTACATCTCCGACTAACCCTGGTAGCGATGCCAATGTCTAAAAGCAGTAGAGGTGAACCCCAGCAGAGAGCAATCAAAGATTAACAGCACAGAAGACTTCCATGTTTATACAGTAAAAGAATCATCTACCTCCAGGGGTCATAAATAATAACAAAACTAAACATAAAAAGTGACAAAAATAATTAAAAACACAAACAAAAAAAAACCATTTGCATTTGAAAAACTTACACACAAACACAAACTCTGTAAGCTTTCCAAATGTGAAGCAACAAGTGTCAGTGTTAAAAAAAATGAATTATACAATGTATTATGTAAATTTGTCTCTACTAAGGTTATACTGTGAGTTAGATTTAAGGACAGTGCATTGTTTTGCAATGCATAAGCTATTTATGTAAGGTATAAACAGTTTCTATGTTGCACTGGGACAAAGCAGGAGTCCATGATTATGATTATGTTGTATTGTGGGTCATTTGGAAAAACCAAGGCGCATCCAGCAAGCCCTGTGTCCGAAGCACAATGAATTTTTATTCGGTTGAGCCCTTGGATGACCCATTGTATGTTGTTGAATATCTTTGTTGAGAGAGACTGTTACTATCTTTTTCTTTTCCGAGCTAAAAAAGAGAAAATACTTGTAAGTGATTTTTAGAATTATTTTTAGAATGCTTTGTACTTTAATGTTGAGACCAAGGACCAAAATCATAGACTAAAGCAAAAACGAATCTATGCCTGGCAGTGTGTAGTTTGTAAAGCACAGGGTACAAAAATACAGAAAATGAGAACACCGCAAAACACAGGGTGAACATTTTTGCAGATTATTCTACAGATTACTGATGAGTGCTGTCAGTTCAGTGTCCTGTTTACATGTCCCCTCAGGAAAAAAAAGAAGAAGAAGAAAAAAAAAAACTCAGATATGTCTCTGACCCTGAGTGCATATCAGCTCCATAAGCCTGTGATTTATGTAGTCGCAATTTGCATGACCATTAGTTACTTAATGTGCCAAAATGTTGAATCGTTAAAACGAAGCAGAAATGCACACACAAACTGGCCTATCAATAACAATGGTTTACACTATACTATATTGTGCCATACCTTTTTGAAAAAGGATAAAAAAATATTTCTTAATGGTTAATACCATATTTTAAGTAAGTAGCATATACTAAAACGTAATTAGGGCTTTTCTGCCCCCATCCCCCCCAAAAAAGAAAAAAGAAAAGAAAAGCACAAACCCTAGAGTACAGAGACTTCTCCGACGACAGGGCTGATGTGCTGACAGTTTCCGTCAAAGGCAGCTACACGTGAAAAGCATTCGGTCATGTTGAACATGTTTACTAAGAGGAGATACGCATCTACATAAAATGTGAAATGGCTATGTCCTGTGAGTTTTGTACAAAGATACTTTCTGCAGTTTTATCTGGAACTTTCTTGTAAAATTGTATTGTGTAAAACATGTAACTGTGAATGTCTGTACTCCATTAAGTTTTTTGTCTAAATGTTGAAAAATTTGAAAAACAATTGCTGTTTTCTGCAATAATATTTTGAGCTCTGAAGCACATACCTTATGGAAATCATGAGTGATGATCATAAAAAGGATTATAAAACAAATAGTATTTATGTCTCGTAAGAAATAATATTGTTTTGTATATTTTTAACTGTTACACTGCCTAAAATTATAACATAGGACATGTATTTAAATGGTGTCATATGAAAAAGCACGATTGTTATGTAAAATGTATGAATAAACAGAAAATATTCGTAGTCTATAATCTGCGAGTTGATTCTCAGTCCTCACTAGAAGCCATTCATTAGGAGTCTGTATGACAGCCCAATTATTTTAAAAATGCTACGAATTAAGACATCAAAGAATAAACTACAATCAGTAACCAATAAGCATTATTAACTGGGCTGAAAGAAAGAACATGTTAAAAATGAAAACACCTAAATTCCCAAGCCTAGGATCACATCCCAAGTCCAGAAGTAAACCAAGATCTACCACTTGTACAGAAGTATGAAAAAACAAGGCCACAATGTACTTCTAATTTGACTGTCTTTATTGCCTGTTAGTCACTAGAAAAATATTTAACTATACAAATAGTATATAACTATACAAACTTCAAGTATAATTATTTCCACATTAAGTATTTCCACAGGCTTATTAATCATATACACTCACCTAAAGGATTATTGGGAATACCATACTAATACTGTGTTTGACCCTCTTTCTCCTTCAGAACTGCCTTAATTCTACATGGCATTGATTCAACAAGGTGCTGAAAGCATTCTTTAGAAATGTTGGCCCATATTGATAGGATAGCATCTTGCAGTTGATGGAGATTTGTGGGATGAAGCTCCCGTTCCACCACATCCCAAAGATGCTCTATTGGGTTGAGATCTGGTGACTGTGGCGGCCATTTTAGTACAGTCAACTCATTGACATGTTCAAGAAACCAGTTTGAAATGATTTGAGCTTTGTGACATGGAGCATTATCCTGCTGGAAGTAGCCATCAGAGGATGGGGACATGGTGGCCATAAAGGGATGGACATGGTCAGAAACAATGCTCAGGTAGGCCGTGGCATTTAAACGGTGCCCAATTGGCACTAAGGGGCCTAAAGTGTGCCAAGAAAACATCCCCACACCATTACACCACCACCACCAGCCTGCACAGTGGGAACAAGGCATGATGGATCCATGTTCTCATTCTGTTTACGGCAAATTTGGACTCTATATGAGTTCTGACTCATATGTACATATGACATGTCATCGAAATACTACGCACATGGCACCTTTTAGCGTCAATATAACACGCAGAACCCAAGAAAGGCAATATAATGTAATATAGTTTATGTCTATGCTGACTGCTAAACTAGCTGAACTGTGTAATGATGTTGTCATATTTGTGAAAACGTTATTCTTTTGAGGTAGTTCTGTTCAATGAATTTTCTGTAAAAGATTTTGCTAATTTGATTCAAAACCACTGCTCTTAGTCATGTCAGACTCATATTTTTAGTTAATATTTTTTATAAATTTGTTGCTTAAATGGGTGAAAAGAAGATACTAAAAATTGAGACAAGAAACATGTAAGATGTTGTGTGCTTAAAAGGGGAATATCTGCATATGTTAAAAATTGTAAGGTGGATGAAATGTGGTCACTTGAAATGTGGTCACCATTCATCCCCGAGTCCGTTCATCCCCGAGTCCATGAGTCCGTTCATCCCCGAGTCCGTTCATCCCCGAGTCCGTTCATCCCCGAGTCCGTTCATCCCCGAGTCTGTTCATCCCTGAGTCCATGAGTCAGCTCATCCCGAGTCAGTTCATCCCCGAGTCCGTTCATCCCTGAGTCTGTTCATTCCTGAGTCCATGAGTCAGCTCATCCCGAGTCAGTTCATCCCTGAGTCCGTTCATCCCTGAGTCTGTTCATCCCCGAGTCCGTTCATCCCTGAGTCCGTTCATCCCTGAGTCCATGAGTCCGTTCATCCCCGAGTCCGTTCATCCCGAGTCCGTTCATCCCCAAGTCCGTTCATCCCCGAGTCCGTTCATCCCCGAGTCCGTTCATCCCCGAGTCCGTTCATCCCTGAGTCCGTTCATCCCTGAGTCCATGAGTCAGCTCATCCCGAGTCAGTTCATCCCGAGTCCGTTCATCCCTGAGTCCGTTCATCCCTGAGTCCATTCATCCCCGAGTCCGTTCATCCCGAGTCCGTTCATCCCGAGTCCGTTCATCCCCGAGTCCGTTCATCCCCGAGTCCGTTCATCCCCGAGTCCGTTCATCCCCGAGTCCGTTCATCCCCGAGTCCGTTCATCCCCGAGTCCGTTCATCCCTGAGTCCATGAGTCAGCTCATCCCGAGTCAGTTCATCCCCGAGTCCGTTCATCCCTGAGTCCATGAGTCCGTTCATCCCCGAGTCCGTTCATCCCCGAGTCCGATCATCCCCGAGTCCGTTCATCCCCGAGTCCGTTCATCCCTGAGTCCGTTCATCCCCGAGTCCGTTCATCCCCAAGTCCGTTCATCCCCGAGTCCGTTCATCCCTGAGTCCGTTCATCCCCGAGTCCGTTCATCCCCGAGTCCGTTCATCCCTGAGTCCGTTCATCCCTGAGTCCATGAGTCAGCTCATCCCGAGTCAGTTCATCCCCGAGTCCGTTCATCCCTGAGTCCATTCATCCCCGAGTCCGTTCATCCCTGAGTCCATGAGTCCGTTCATCCCCGAGTCCGTTCATCCCCGAGTCCGATCATCCCCGAGTCCGTTCATCCCTGAGTCCATGAGTCCGTTCATCCCCGAGTCCGTTCATCCCCGAGTCCGTTCATCCCCGAGTCCGTTCATCCCCGAGTCCGTTCATCCCTGAGTCCGTTCATCCCGGAGTCCGTTCATCCCCGAGTCCGTTCATCCCCGAGTCCGTTCATCCCTGAGTCCGTTCATCCCCAAGTCTGTTCATCCCCGAGTCCGTTCATCCCCGAGTCCGTTCATCCCCGAGTCCGTTCATCCCCGAGTCCGTTCATCCCCGAGTCCGTTCATCCCCGAGTCCGTTCATCCCTGAGTCCGTTCATCCCCGAGTCCGTTCATCCCCGAGTCTGTTCATCCCCGAGTCCGTTCATCCCCGAGTCCGTTCATCCCTGAGTCCGTTCATCCCTGAGTCCGTTCATCCCCGAGTCCGTTCATCCCCGAGTCCGTTCATCCCCGAGTCCGTTCATCCCCGAGTCCGTTCATCCCCGAGTCCGTTCATCCCCGAGTCCGTTCATCCCCGAGTCCGTTCATCCCCGAGTCCGTTCATCCCTGAGTCCGTTCATCCCCGAGTCCGTTCATCCCCGAGTCTGTTCATCCCCGAGTCCGTTCATCCCGAGTCCGTTCATCCCCGAGTCCGTTCATCCCTGAGTCCGTTCATCCCCGAGTCCGTTCATCCCCGAGTCCGTTCATCCCTGAGTCCGTTCATCCCGGAGTCCGTTCATCCCCGAGTCCGTTCATCCCCGAGTCCGTTCATCCCTGAGTCCGTTCATCCCCAAGTCCGTTCATCCCCGAGTCCGTTCATCCCCGAGTCCGTTCATCCCCGAGTCCGTTCATCCCCGAGTCCGTTCATCCCCGAGTCCGTTCATCCCCGAGTCCGTTCATCCCTGAGTCCGTTCATCCCCGAGTCCGTTCATCCCCGAGTCTGTTCATCCCCGAGTCCGTTCATCCCCGAGTCCGTTCATCCCCGAGTCCGTTCATCCCCGAGTCCGTTCATCCCTGAGTCCATGAGTCAGTTCATCCCTAAGTCAGTTCATCCCCGAGTCCGTTCATCCCTGAGTCCGTTCATCCCCAAGTCCGTTCATCCCCGAGTCCGTTCATCCCCAAGTCCGTTCATCCCCAAGTCCGTTCATCCCCGAGTCCGTTCATCCCTGAGTCCGTTCATCCCCGAGTCCGTTCATCCCGAGTCTGTTCATCCCCGAGTCCGTTCATCCCCGAGTCCGTTCATCCCCGAGTCCGTTCATCCCTGAGTCCATGAGTCAGTTCATCCCTAAGTCAGTTCATCCCCGAGTCCGTTCATCCCCGAGTCCGTTCATCCCTGAGTCCGTTCATCCCCGAGTCCGTTCATCCCCAAGTCCGTTCATCCCCGAGTCCGTTCATCCCCGAGTCCGTTTATCCCTGAGTCCGTTCATCCCCGAGTCCGTTCATCCCCGAGTCTGTTCATCCCCGAGTCCGTTCATCCCCGAGTCCGTTTATCCCTGAGTCCATGAGTCAGTTCATCCCTAAGTCAGTTCATCCCCGAGTCCTCCGTTCATCCCCGAGTCCCCGAGAAAATAACACACCTGAGTCTTCAGCCAAGATGGCCACCATGCCAGTGACGGCTCCAGCCCCTGACCAGAGCCCAGTGATGGTCACAGTTTACAGAGACCCTAGAAATTAATGAGAAATGCCGTAAACTGAATCCTACCTGATGCAAAATTGGTTCTTATAAAGCAGCATTTTTTTCAGTGTAAATTCTAAAAATACATCAATCTAACATGATTTTTTAATGACAAGCATGTGGAAGATTAGCTGTTAGGCTATCGATTCATAAAATAAGCTGGTTTCCCACAAAAGCAGTTTATTCCGTGGAGGGAAGTCTTTCCTCTATTAACATTCATTCAAAAATGGTCTCTGGTCTCCTTTCCTGCGTACTGCAGCAGTACACTTTTTTGCCAACCTTGGAGACTTGCCTTACTAACCGCATGCAGGAACTATGAACATGGACATAGAACGTCAAAATAAGAGTCTCCGAGAGAAACAGAACATGACATTCAGGACATTTATATATAATTACAAGATGTAATGATAAACTGGCTTGAAATATGTTTGAACTAAACAAAAAAGCATTTAGCAGGGGATGAAAAAACATAAAACATATGCCATACTGTAGTGTTCCTAGTATTCCTATCTCAGATGAATAATTGTGAGCAGTTTTGATGAAAGAAATATGAAAAATAATACATGCTTAAGATTTTTGTCTCATTAATAGATTGGGAGGATAAAGTATTGCAGGGTGAATTGCTGGTATCTCACTGCAAAGCATCATGGATCAGTAGTTTGCTCTTGCTGTGCCCTCTCCTCTGGTCTCACTGTGGGCACTTCTCCATTTTAAAAATAGGGTCTCTACCAAACCAAGAAAATGCTAAATACCAAACCATGTCCTCTATTTTCATTTTCAAATACCTTTGCTTCAGGCAGATTATTTGACATTATGCAATAGATAAAACTAAAGGCATTTATGGCATTTATAATTATATATTATTTGCTGTCCAATTTACTTGAATGTGCACTGTTTTTGAGTAGAAGTAAAAAAAGATTGCTAATTTCAATGATACTTTTCAATACTTGAATTTTATTTATCTGTAACAATATGTTGTATAATTACAGTTTTGCACAATAAATGTTCTCAAAACTACACAACGTTTCTTTAAAAAAAATACATTTAGCAGTTTAGCTCTCCTTAGTAACCGTCTATGTAACCTGTTCTGAAATGTTTCTATTATAATTTATATACCGTGATATATATCTATATCGTTATCGCAAGAGGCTGCAATGTACTGTATATGGCAATATGGATTTTAGGCCATATCGCCCATCCCTACCCAGGGGTTCCCTTAGAACAAGTGTCCAGGCATGTTGTTGTGCACAAGAGACGCAGCCTTGGGCTCCTGGACTGGACCTCGACTGCATTGGCATATCAACGGCCTCGAGTTGTTAGCGGTATTGCTGACTCCACGGAGGTTTCGGCCATTGATCTAGGACAAGTACATGTTGGTCTGGACTATATAAACTACCAAGTTTGTTTACGCTCATGTTGCATGCTGTAACTCACCCGCCATCTTGACGGAGCACAGGTAGCCTTGTTCGCTTCCCAGCACAGATGCGCTAGTACAAATTTGGCCCCAGGGCCTACGCAAATATGCACCCATGTTCAGACCTCTGGCCCCTGGACTGGTCTTTCACCAGCGGTCAGATGGTGACACTATCACTTAAGCTAGAATGCCCTCTACGAGGAGGCTGTATGCTTTGAAGTGGCATCTGTTCAGAAATTGTTGTTGTTCCTGAGGTGAAGACCCACAGAGATGCACCAGTGGGTCGGTGCTTTCCTTCCAGAAGAAGAGGTTGGAGGGACAGCTGTCCCTCTCCACCTTAAAAGTGGATGTGGCCGCCATAGCTGCACGTCATGATGCAGTGGACAGTCAGTTCTTAGGGAAACATGACCTCTGATCATCAGGTTCCTCACCCCTGCTGAAAAATCCAGCTAAAACCAGCCTAGGCTGGTTGGCTGGTCTTAGCTGGTTTAAGCTGGAAGTAGCTGGTTTTAGTTGGTCACCCAGCCTGGCTTAGCTGGTCAAGCTGGTCTCCCAGCCTGACTTAGCTGGTCAAGCCAGTGTTGTAGTACTCGAGACTCGGACTCGTCTCGGACTCGGTCTCGAGACCATATTTTAATGGTCTTGGTCTTGTCATGGACTCGTGTCCATTTGGACTCGGAATTGACTCGTACTCGAACATTTGTTTTTTTAGGACTCGGAATTATTCCCGAGTCCACTCGAGTTCAATTAAAAATACTCGGACTCGACTCTCTCTGGTCTCGGTGTCGACTCGGACTCGAGTGAGGTGGTCTCGACTACAACACTGGGTCAAGCTGGTCTCCCAGCCTGGCTTAGCTGGTCAAGCAGGTCCCCCAGCCTGACCAGCTAAGACCAGCCTGACCAGCTAAGACCAGTCTGACCAGCTAAAACCAACTTGACCAGCTAAGACCAGCCTGACCAGCTGAAAAAGTGTTCAAAACCCCTCTAAAACCAGCCTAATAAACCAACTATAACCAGGCTGGGAGACCAGCCAAAACCAGCCAACCAGCCTTGGCTGGTTTTAGCTGGATTTTTCAGCAGGGACAGCTGCCAGGAAGTTAAACCCTCCAGCAGTGCCTTTTTCCCTCTTGGGACCTCTCTGTAGTCTTGCTTTGCCTACACAGAGCTCCTTTTAAGCCCCTGGAGTCAGTTAAGTTGAGTGTCTTTTCTTTGAAGATTGCCTTCAAGCATGGTCTTGAAGATGGCCCTCCTGACCACGCTCTGTATTTTGGGACTGATGTGTGAATGGTTTCTTATAGGTAAAGTGACAAAACGCCATTGCTTGTGAAAACAGCACATTTGTGTATTTACCATAAAAGTCAGTCTGGTCATTTTACAGTAATTTACCAGGATAACGTATAAAGGCGCTATAAAAGTAGAAGGGGACTGAAGGCTTTCAATTTCTAAACAAAACAAAAAAAGCTCTTTGAAGTATGAAGCCCTATGATAGCTTTTTGTGAGAAACATGCTAAAACACTTTAAAGGGGTGATGAACTGAGAAATCTAAATTTCCTTGAGCTTATGACATCTAAGAGTTCGTCATATTATAAGAATATCAGAACGGAAAACGTCCTTGTTAGTCCAATAAAAGCTTTTATTGACACCAGCCTCAGCAAACGACTCGCTTTTCAAAGTGGGGAACTATGACGTCGAAGAGGATAAAGCCCCACCCCCGCAGAAGAAGATCAACGCCTACATCAACACGGCCGGTTTAGCCCCGCCCACCGATTCGTGCATTACACGCATAGCTAAATAACATAGATGCCTACCTCGTGATGACAAACCGGATCGATCTAACGAGCGATACAGAATATAGTGCAGCGCCTGGTTGTGGAAGAAGACAGTCGCTGCATAAGCTTCCTCTGGATTCCAATAGGACTGCATGGATAAACTTTATTTTTAATGACGTTCCAGCTGATGAGGGTAAAACATCGTCCGTCTGTTCGCTTCATTTCACTGAGGATTGTAAACAAGACTGGATTTGCAGACCGATAAAGAGTAAAGAACGGTGCTTTGTCGTCTATATTGGATCTGACAGGAATGGTGCAACACACAGACTCTGGGTCGAACATGTATGGGCCAATCATTCCGGTTAACATTTTACAACATTGGACGTTTTCAGAACAATTTCCCCCAAGAGCATCGACGGGTGAGTCGAAACTCATTATAATATGCAAAACTGTTATCCACTCACAGCAGTGGGCGTTTACTTGTAAGTCTTCAGAGCGAGACGCTCATAAAAACCCAGCGTTTTTCAGCTAGGCTCAAAACTAGGGTAGAAAATAGCCTATTACTTATTCATTTTGATGTTTTTGAACGCAAAAACCAGACAACAATATAATAAAATTTTAAAATCCAGTTCATGACTCATGAAGAGTCCTTTAACACTCGAGTGCCAGAATTAAAACGCAATCAACACTTTAGGGCATCATGTAATATTAATGCCACTTAAATTCTGCCTAACACTGTGAAGGCATTATGTATTTTAGAAAAGCAAGTCCAACATAAATACTGCCTGATGCAGTAAGGCATAGACAAGTAACACTTTGCCAGCACTGCCAAGGTGGAAAATCTTGCTTCATTTTTTTGCCCACCATTTCAGCATGATTTTCATCCTTTAGGATAGCCTGCTCACCAAAGTAAATGACTATCCCATTCCTCACTGCTACACTGTGAGAATATTGATCAGTGTCTTCACCATTACTGTGCTCATCTGAATCCGAACCGAACAAAGTGTCGAGCAGAGACACTGGCCCCCTCTCTGAAAGTGTTGTCTCTGCACTGGCTGTGTCATACTGTTCCCCACCTTGATTTTGAAGTGTTTGCACTCTCTCTTCCAGTGCAAGAGCTTGAACTTTGAGGTGAACTTTTAAACTGACCTCTGCTGGCAGGATCTGGGGTCAAGGGCTGCTGCAATAATTCATTTCAAATGTATTTGTATAGCGTTTTTCACAATACATTTTGTTTCAAAGCAGCTTTTTCAGAAATGTACATAGAAAAATACAGTTAGTCAATGATGTATTAATTTAGGGCATAACATATCGCCAGCGTTGAGTCGTCTCTTCACAGGCGTCGAGTCGTCAATAATACATGCATTTTCTTTATCATCTCTGAATTTATTTTCCTGCTCTCAACTTGATGTCATCTCCTGTGCAGCAACATCTTGAAAAGTCTTGACAGCTGCGGTCTCAAATGATGTGCTCTGTATGGACTTCTGTTGGCCCTTCACGGCTGACTATACGTCATGCGTTGTGGTCGTGTCTAGGCACAGGTCCTCCATCTGATCGGGATTCTGATTGGGTATAAGGTTTGTAATTCATTAAAACAATAGTTGAACTCCATAACCTTATTATTGCTTATTTGACATATTTACCAGCATTTCTCTAAGAGCATTCTGGGTTGAGTGAGTGAAATATTACTGCTCTCATGTGAACTATTTATGTAAGTAGTTCCATGATCTCACTCACAAATCATTAGGAGGATAAGATTGTCACTTACTGGATTGTATAAGATGTCAAGTACATATAGATACACAGTTTCTCATACATAAGCAAATGTGAATCTGCAAAAAAAACACTCCTAACATTCATAGACTTTGAAAGATACAGTACATGCATCCTCACACACACACACACATCCCACACATGAGAAGGAAGTTTAGGACAGGTCATCACTGGAGGCACAGTGAATCAGAGCTGTGATGTAGTGAGATGCTTTCTCTTCTTGTCTGTCAGTGTGTTTTACATCTTCGCTCACTGATGGGGGGATGACAGTGCTCGAACCACCCATCCTCCATCCCTGCTGACGTCAGCCCTCAACTGAGTCAGGGAACAAACCAACAGTCTCTCCACATGGACGAAAACTAAACACATATGGAAATGAAATATTCTAGAACAATTTGTATTGGTTTTGCTCTTATTGTTAATTATGTTTTGAAATTACTTATGTTTCTACCTTAAATCAGTCCCTCCAGAAAAACGCGATTATGCGATCGCTGAATTCAATGCAAAATCAGCCAAAGTCCGCATATTTATGCGGGGGCCGCATTTTTTCCAAATACGCCGCACTTTCGCCTCATAAATTGCCGATTTCCGTGCAAAATATGCGGGGTTTGCATAATTTCATAATCCTCGCATTTTCGTTGCAAAAAAAGTCACATGTATCTTAGCAGAAAGTTGAAAAATGTTGCGTTTGCTTCACACGAGAGCAGCCATTTCCCCCTGTTTCCATGGGAACGTTATGAAGTGACGTGATTACGCGACGCAGCTCTTAAAGGGGCCACACCTTATTTACACTCTTACAGTCTGAAATAAAACAAGATGAGAAATTAAATATTCCCAGCACTTTCTATGATGTAGTATGCTTGCTTATCAAAGGAAGTAATAAGAAATGACTCTTACATTGGCCGAGTGAGAACAGGATGTTGGGGGAATCACTTTATTTCTCTTTTTCATCAAACCGCAATTTTTGCAAGTTCCCTCAATTTTTGCAAATTCCTGCAATTTCATCGCATAAAATTGCATAAATATCCCGCATATTCCATCGCATCTTTAAAGAAAACGGGCGACGTAATCAATAAATTTTTGCCCGCAACAATCACAAAAAAACTCCGCGTTTTTCTGGAAGGACTGAATACTATAATGGTAAATGTTATATATAAATCGCTATTTTTTTCACAAATTTTTGGAAATTACCACCACAAAATCAGTCATTTTGATCGCAAAAATCACACAAAAAAATCGTGAAATCCTGGAGGGACTGTTAAATGTATACATTGTTTAAATGAATACATTATTAGCTAACTGTGTGTTTTATATTTACATTTCTGAAATACATAACTTTGACAGTTACGTCTGATAACAGATCACTCTAAATTGTAATGTAGACATGCATTTTTTGTAAAGCTGCTTTGAACAATATGTATTGTGAAAAGCGCTATACAAATAAATGTGAATTGAAACCTATTTTGTGTCTATTATGTACAAATAGATATGAGCTCCTGAACGTTTAGTTTAAGTATATGATGTGAAATTAGAAATCTAAGCTCTCTCATGTCATGCATCCAGCAATTCTTTCAGTATCCCTCCTCTACCTCACCTCCACCTTCACGTCTAATTTTATTACATTTGCTCAAGTCCAGGTCTTCACTTTGAACTTGTGTCGACTCAAGTCTCAAGCTTGAGACCTCCATGAGGAGCACAATATGGACAGTGAGCAAAATATGTGTACAGTATTTATTTATTTATTTTTTACATTTATTCAATTTCTGTAGTATTTCTTAAGACATGTTAAATAAACCTAGACAGTAGTACCTGAAAAACTTAATACAATTTTTTTCTTCTATTTTATTTGTCCTATTGTTTATTTATTTTCATTTTATTTACCAAAGATTTATATTTGCAAATATTTTTTATTATTATTATTATTTACAAGGAATTTTATTTATGCAGTTTTTTGTAGTAGTTTCTCTATTTGTTTCAGGACTGCCTTGCTTTTTTACAGAAGAGTCATGTGTGTAATGATTTCATTGCAGTCAATTCAAATGGCATTTGTTTTAGTTAGACAAACCTAGATTCATTTTAAGGTTTACTATTAATTCAGTGATAATTTAACCTGTCAACCGTAGTCAAATAAGAAAAGTAACACAAAATAACAGGAATAAAATATTTGCTTATATCGAATTGAAATTTAATTCAAAGTCGAGAATCAATTTTTAAACAAATCATGACCTCAAAAGTCGATTTGAATCGAACCGCGAGGTACAAAAAGGTCATATTAACCCTTTACCATTGCTGCTGGTTTGTGTCTATATGATCCGTATAGTTTCTGTTTTGAATATCATTCCTTTTTATTTACATTACTAAATATAACTCATCAACATGTATTAGATATGGTCTAATATTGTATTATAATATTAATATTATATCTCATTAATCTGACATTGCTAGCTTTTATCTAAATCGTTATCGTTAGCACAACACGCTAGTATCTCCCTAGCCGGTTAACCTGCCATCCGTGCTTGCCGTGTTATTTGTTTCTCTATTAAGTCTATTAAACAACTGTGGTAAGTAGGATCAGTCAAAAAACACAGTGAGTAATGTGGGGTCAAAACCAGGTAAGCAGTCCAGATCAGCAATCAAACAATGCAGGGATTAGGCAAACGGGAAGACCAGATAGAGGCAGAGTCCAGGAACCGTGAAACTAGGAAATACTAAGGAAACACTCTAAGCAGTCAGACACTATACACAATACTGAGCCCCGAACAAAGGGGAAACTCGGGCTTAAGACAGGTGCACTAAACAAGATAATAAAACACAGGTGCATGAAATAAACCATAATCAGTCCAGGGTAAAACATGAATGAAACAATAAATTAGGAAGGAGTGCCCCCCAGAGGCTCAAGCGGGCACTCCAGCCGCAGATCGTCACAGTATTCATCCCTCCTGGGATGGTGCTGCTCTTCTCTCTAGTTTAAATCCCTTCTTAAAATATTTTCTTTTAGGATTGCTTTTACCTGATTATTTATTTTACCTGCTTATTTTTTAGTAGTGTGTAACTTTTCTTTTCTGTTGTTATATTTGTCTGTAAAGCGCTTTGAGAAAGCAACTTTTAAAGGCACTATACAAAATAAATGTATGATTATTATTATTAGTAGTAGTAATAGAGCACATAGTCTTAGAGCTCAAACATGACAGTCTGGGGCTCAGGTCAGGAAGCAGACAGACTGGCTAAACTGACTGTCTGCCTGCTGTCTAAAAGCGGGCATACACTGTGCGATTTTCGTCCGATTTTGAGCCGAATTCTGACTCGTGCGACTCTTTTTCGTGTCGGGCCAATTTTCAGCTTTGTCGTGCGTCGTTTGTCGTGCAGTGTTCGTGCAGTGTACAGGGAGAAATGAGAGGTGATTAACCTCTCACGATCGACAATCGGATGGTCGGATGAATTTCTGGCATGTCAGAAATTTTGGTCGGTCCTCGTGACTATATCGCACAGTTGAAGCAAAGCTACGAACCAATTGCCCTAAACTCAGAGTTTTTTCCCTTACTGCACCTGCGCGAAAACAGAAGTTTAACCATTTCATCTGCAGCAAAAATAAAATTAAAATAAAAACGAAAAGAGGGAGAGCTTTAAGTTCTGTGGTTCAGACTAGCTACAAATTACTGTTGCTTACCTCCAGTTCGTGTTGCAAAATGGATAATATTAACGTTACCCACCGTCTTCCAAGCCACCTGCGACACCTCTTTTATTAATTTGTCAATTTGTTTTTGAATTAAACCTGTTTTTAATTTTCATTGATGATTAATTATGGCAATGTTCGGACATATAGACTGTTAATAGTTATTTTATATGTCTATAATTCATTGTAATCGACCTAAATGTTTTAGACAATTTTTAATGAGGAGTAAGATTATGTAATATTGTATTATCCTCATAGCACGTTGGTTATGTGCTGTGAAAATATTGCGTGGCAAATTAATTATAATAGCCTAGCGGATCAATTTAATAATAAAATTAGCCTATCCTCCCCTAATAATGATAATACAATAATACTTATAATAATTAAATGCATACATTGAAAATGGTAAATCATCTTGATACGGATAGCAGATGCTTGTTTTGACAATATCCCTGGATACATACACGTAAATAGGCGCAATCCAGGGGGTTATCGCAGATATTACACGTATAGTGTGAGCAGTGAAGTCGCGGCTCGACGATCGGACCGTACAGTGTGAGCACATAAATCCTGAACTTTGGCTTTGCATCGCATGCGATTTACTCGTTGAGTGTGAGTAGGTACCTTGCTGAAATCGCACAGACATCGCACAGTGTATGCCCGCCTTAAAGCCCAGAACACCAAGCCGACGGTCGGCCGTCTGGCAGATTTTGTGCGTCGGCCAACTAAGTCTCCTCTGTGTGATACGCACAGTTCCGTGCCGTTGACTTAAAATAGTCCCCGTCGGCTTTGTTTCGCCCGATTCGTCATGTTGAATCGGCGTCGGGCCGTCGGGGAAAGAGAGAACTCTGATTGGCAGTTTAGCTTAGTGAAAGAGTCAGTGCACGAGAATAAAAGCAAAACAGCAAGCAAAGAAGTCAAAACGGTAAAGATAGAAGGCTGTTCTTATGTTACGTCATCTTACCAGAGTGTTCCTTGGTGAATATTTCAATATTAACATGAGTGGAGTGGAATAAAGACAGCGTTCAGCAGGATTGATATTCAAAAAGGTAAGCACGCGCTGCTTTGTTTACGTTATGTGTATCTGCAGCCGGCAGAGTCGACATGATGCGATTCAGCTGAAGTATTTAAATGTGTTCTAGACATCACTTCAAGTCTGCGCACGCAGTTGTTGGGAGCGGCCAATGACCTCTCTACGTCACGATGTAACAGCTAATGACTCGTTTCAAAAACAATTCATTTCATAGACTCAGAGTCAACTCTCACTTTTGAAAGACAATAACTTTATATACGGTGCACTTTCGGATATAAATCTTTGCAGGATGTTTTCATTCCCTTAGAGCTATATTCCACACTACATGAACAGACATTTTCAAAAATCCATGATAGGTGCTCTTTAAAGCTACAATACTTAAGATTTTATGCCGCTAGAGGGCGCTACATTCAAAACAACAACAACGGCTTTGCTTGATGACGCCGTGGAGGAACGTGATGGGAACTGTTGTTTTCAACTCCACCGTGGATAAATCAGTCAGACGGGAATCGAAAATTAGTTGTCATGGATGAGGTAAAGTTCGATTTCTATAACTGTTGCGTTTAATGACATGCTTGTTTTTCATTAAACTGAAATAACCGCAAGAAAAGTAAATTAGTTATCACAGACGTTAGGGGAGAGCCGGGACGGTCGAAACACTTTTCAGATAAACGTCGTTTTCTAAGATACCGCCAACAGTTCACATTCCGAGAAGTATTCGCGATGAATATGACCTTACGATTTTTCACATCATATGCATAGACAACAAGACATTCTAACAATAATTGTTTTGCATCATTTACTGACATTTGAACTGACATCGTTTACTGAAATTTGAATACAGAACACGGTGTTACTCACCTGTCAAGTAAGACACATGCAAGTTCGGCGTCTCTTTCTAGTTATAGTTTTTCACGAAGTTCTCTCCATTTAGGAAATGCCACACCGAGGTTGAGCTCGTTTTATTTCTCTTGTCCCAAATTCTTCTTGGGTCGTTTGATTGACCCGTTCGTTGACGTTTGCGTTTATGAGACTTGTCTTTGTAGACAGAACCAGGTGCAATCGCTAAAGAATAATTGTGCTCCATTCCATAACAAATGCGCAAAACAAGCTGACGTTTGTTGCTTGATAGACGCTAACGCACAACTACAACTTCCGCATTTGTCCAGGACTACACGCAGTACGAGCGGACACCGAGGTAACGCGGATATGACGCGATTGACTCGCGACTCCCAGCTCGCACGCCCTGTTTCCTTGGTTAAAATCTCAATTTTCTCGCGATTTAAACATTGTTTGAAACATTTGGAATATTGTAGGTTATCATCTTAACTAAATATATATCACTGGATTTTGGGATATTTTAATGCAAAAATCTTAGGTATTCCACCTTTAAGCCTTGAGACTGCAGGCCATATACTTGTTGGTACATGCCTCAGTACCGCATGACAGTCTTGATCCACAAATTCAAACAATGATTTCAGTTCTTCAGTGCGCTTTGCAGATGATGAGAAGTGACTGTAAATCTTGTTAGTTGTACATTCGATGTCTATAGTTTGTGTCCAGCATATTTTGTACAATTATGCACGACATGAGCCATCCTTGATAATGTCAGCATTGTCTGCTTTCAACTTCTGATAAACATATTTGAACTTTCCACTAGCATTCACACTAGGGACTAGGGACTGCAGATGAAAATTAGCCTGTATGGCTAAATCTGGCACATTTACATGTTGGACTTTGTACTCATGTTAAGTAATGTGCATTGTCCCTTTAAATAAAGAAACTCAAATTCAAACACCAGAGGTCGATTTTTGGCATTTTCCAACATAATCGGCATCGGCCAATATCCAAGTATATCAATCCGATTATTAGGCAGGCGCATCTTATGGGCAGGCTAGTGTTGTCGTGGAACACGTGTTTGACGCGCGCTGCCGCTACAGTCATTTTCCAGCTGAGTGAGCAGCAGACCTCATCCAGTGCCTAAGGAGCTAACGGTAAGGATTCAATTCTTATAACTCCTTTATATTTAATAAAAAACTGAATAAGCGACATGACATTCGGCTATTTTGGATCGGAGTTGAAGTTGCATTATCACAGAAGAGTTGCTATCATGTCACAATAAGTAAGCAATAATTTTGCAATTACAGATTGAATCTGAGACTTTTATTTGTTCTGTTTGTGTGTATTATATTTTAGAGGGTTGTCACTCAATGCAGAGAAATAAGTAATAAAAAAGAGACCAACGCGCTATAGGCTAGTGACAGACTGGCTTTGCTTTGCTAGCGGGTAGCTACAGACAGACCCAGTGCTAATACGGCACTGGAACCTTAACCACCGTTATCTTCCGCAACGATTATCAACGCGGATTTCTGTGCTTCAGTTCGGTGCTACGGTTACGCCAGTGCTTCTCTCGGATGCTCAGAAAACGGACGTTTGAATAACAGAAACATCGCTTTTCATACCGTTAGTTAGTAGCTGGATTAAACATTATTAAAATGCTGGTAAAGTGTGACTATATTTCACTGTAGACTAAAAGGTCCAACAGCGGGATGCCGTTGTCTGAAGAACAACAGATGGACGGTGCATTGTGGTGCATTTAAAGTTTTTGTAAAATATCATTTTCCCATCTGGTGGTTGTTTTTGTTGTTCAACAGCAATTTACTAGTGAAATATGTTATTGTTATAAGTTAAATTAAATAAAATATAATAAATCATATATATATTTTTAATGATTCAAGTTTTTTTCTTTTTTGTGATAATTGTCCGTCAACAAACAAAACAAACCAAAAATACATGTTTCAGGACATTTTTTGAGAGGAAAAAATGTTTTTGTTGAGAAAGTTTGTTAATGTTAAGTAATTATCATTTCTTTTACATTTTATCTTTCAAATAGAGGTTTAAAACCAAGCAAATATCGACCAAATATCTGCCAAAATAAATCGGCAGCATTAGAAGATCGGAAAAAAAACATATCGGTCGACCTCTAGTTCACACTAGGATTATCGGCAGTGTAAGCAGAGATCATTTCCAGTCTCAGGTCATTCTCTTTCAGTTTGTTAATAATCTGGCGGTCAATTGATTCTGACGTCTCTGCGCTATCCTCGTAAAAATCAACAACTCTATTGTTTATCCCAAGCTCTGGGGTCCAGTATCTCACTGCCAGGGGGAAAGCTTGATGCTGCCATGGTAAGAGTCATCTCACGCCACTGAAAAAAACAGGGTGTGCGTTCCACCCGCAAGCATAGGTGATGTCAGTTCTTGTATTCATTTTTCCTCTGAGACCGGAGCGAGGACAATCTATTGTTACAATAGAGATTGCTTTGGTGCGGCCACATGACATTTTGTTAGCTATTTGAGAATCTGGAAAAATTACTGTGGCTACTGCTGTCGGTAGAGCGATATGAATGTGTGTGATGATAAATGCTCGTAACTTCTGCTGCCGAAACTTCGTCAGCCTGTGGGTCATTTGGTTTATTGAAAACGATTGTGTGCTTTTTTCTGTGGTACTCACATGCACCATTTCGCTTCATATCGTATTCTCCACCATGTCCCACAGAAAAACTGCTTTTGCATAAAATGCAAAAAGCTCTCTCTGCTTCGCCATCTACAGGCCTTAACCAAGAGTATCTTGCAGTCCATTCGCTATTAAAAGTGCATCTTCTCTTTTTCGTGGCCGCACTGGGCCATGGCTGCTTAACCTGACCGAACAGCGCGCTGTCCAGATTGTTGACAAAGTTGAGGAGGCGTTCGTGCACCAGTCAACAGTTCGATCGATGTACGACGACTCAGCCTATCGACTACCGCTTTTATTGCTCTCCTCTTAACTATTGGACATACAGTACGCCCATGGACTCATCCGTGAATTTAAGCAGGGTCGAATTAAAAAGCGGGACAGATGCTCAATTTGCATGAGGCGGGGTAAAATTGCTGTACAGTGCAACGTAAAGCGGGACAGGTGGTCACCCTAGTCATAAATCCTCTTCTTAATATCATTAATTCATCTTTGTCATTAGGATATGTACCAAAAACTTTAATAGTATAAAATAAACCGCTTCTTAAAAAAATTCAACTTGATCCTACAGAATCAGATCTCGAATCTACCTTCTCTGTCAAAAATACTAGAAAAGGCAGTATCCTCACAACTGTATTCCTTTTTTAGAAAGAAATTGTATCTGAGAGGATTTCCATAGTGTAAAAAACTTCCTCACGTACTAACCTACAATACTGTCTAACACTTGATGGCTGCCCTGTCTTCGTCGTCGGTAAGGAACCTGGGTGTGCTCTTTGATGCCAATCTTTCATTTTAAAGTCACGTGTCTAGTATCTATAAAACCAAATTTTTCCATCTTAAAACTATATCTAAATTACGTCATATGAACTTAATGACAGATGCGGAACAGTTAGTTAATGCGTTCATGACATCAAGGCTAGATTATTGTAATGCTATTATGGGTGGTTGCCCTGCATTGGCTCCTTATTAAACAACGTATACGTTTTAAAATATTGCGGATTTCCTCCAAAGCACTGAATGGTTTATCTCCGCGGTACTTGAGCGAGCTCTTAATGCATTATAGTCCTTCACGTCTATTGCGATCTCAAAATTCAGGCCAGTTGATAAAACCTAAAACTATTAAATCGACTACAGGCGGGAGATCCTTTTCTTATTTAGCACCAAAACTCTGGAACAATCTTCATAACATTGTCCGGGAAGCAGACACACTCTGTCAGATCAAATCTAGACTAAAGACACATCTCTTTGGCCTAGATTTCTCATAACACACTATAGACTTCTATAATTCAATGTTAGGCTGCATCGATGAGGTCAGCCGGAACCGGAAACACGTCCTGTAAATGACCTTACATCATAAGAGTCTACGCCAAGATTAGTCTCTCTGTTTATCCCGAGGTTTACCGCAGTCCGCCGGATCCAGGCCATATCCGGATCTGATGAAGGACCTGCACCTGGACACGACAACAACGCAGTCCTGAAGTGTCAACTAGTATCTCCCCTGTGAAGACCTCCTCCCTTCCCTTTACCTCTGTACAGATAATCGTTGTCGGGATAATTCTGGTTCACGTGGCTACGCTGAAGCCATACAATTCTGTATTATAAATTTTACAAGGCTTGTACCTTGTATCTCTCGGGCCACCAGGCACTGCTTTGTGCAAATGGGCGGCCGGGTGTTCTGTCAGAACGGTGACTTGACCTGACCTGAAACAGTCCATATTGTTAAAAGCGATATATAAATGAAGGTGACTTGACTTGACATTCCAGCCCAGTGGTCTGCCGCGTGCATGGCTGGATCCGAAACAGAGAATGTCAAGTGTGATGAGAGTTAGTGTTGTCACAATCCTCAGTCACCAGACTTTTCTCAGACTCACACTACATTTCCCATAATCCCTTCTGGCTCACACCTGCACACACTCACCTAATCATCACACCGGTTTGTTATCATTTCTTTATCTCTTGTGTAATTAATTCCTCTGTTTTCAGTATTTGGTTGTTGTGTGTTTATTCTATGTTATGCACACTGTTATCTGTCTTCATTATCTTAAGGCCGTGTGTCCACCAAAGCGTTTTTATCCAGCTGAAAACGCTAGACGCTCTGCTGAAGACGCCGTGCTTTGGGCGCTTGAGAGCGATTTGGCAGCGCAGCGGTTTTTCTGTTGAGTCGTTTCGTTGCTATGATACGGAATATATGCAGCAGTTTGAATGTTGTGACAGTTGGTTGGTGTGGTTTGGTCCCGCCCCTCCTCCACTGTGATTGGACGGCTGGGTAAAATGTGACAGTGATGAGCGCTGCGTTTTATCCAAAGTTGAACATTTTTCAACTCCCAGTGACCAGTAAAAACGCGGGGCGCTCGGCGCTTCAGCGTGAAAAAGAACGCTCTGCGCCTCGGTACGCTCACGGCGTTTAAAAAACGTGGCGCTCCCATTGAAAACAATTGAAAACATACGGCAGGCGCGTGGAAAAACGCTTTGGTGGACACACGGCCTAAGTCTTGTGACAGAACAACCGACCTAAATGGACTTAATAACTCCAACTTGGTGGCTCAGGAAAACCCTTGTCTTACACTCACCAGGCCCATTGACGACGAGACCCTGAAGAACCTGTTCTGGATCGAGACCAATTACCATCAGCATGTTGATTTCCCAGACACCTCTGGACTTCTGCTTTCTGGAGAGTATCTTGCCCGATCCAGGACACTGCCAAACCCAGAGCGCGTTTCACCACCTGAGACCATGGAGGAATCGTCTGAGCATTTGTCTAAAGAGTCTAAATTTAAGATTAAATGACAAAATTTCTTTTTGGACATTCATCTTGCCCTTTGAAGGGTTCTGAAATTTGAAAGTATATTTTCTGAAGGCATTTTTGTTGCAGAAATGTATTGTTATTGTGGCACTATTTATGTATTCTGGATTTAAAATCTTTATTGTGCCAACATCACAAGATGTGGCGTTTTCCCAATATCCTACATGAATGACTCATCTGTGTCTCATAATTAATTATTCATGAGTCCGTGTGTCTTTAGAGACCAGACACATTCTCCTAATTAATCAGGACTGCACGTGTTGCTTTTCTAGATGCTTCAAATTGTGTATCATGACATACAGTTGCTGGAAAACAATTTCCTGGATCGATTTCTCTTTGTAAAAATTTGTTCATGAAGTAAATTATCTTCTGTAGACACAGAAGACAGGAAACATGAGTGTATTTTCTTTGGGACTCCTTGAAATAGCCGGACGGCTTAAATAAATGCAGCAAAATAAGTTATTAAACAAAAACTCACAAATGTTATTAAATATGCTAATGTATGTTCATAAATATTTCCAATGCAGAGTATGAATCCAAATGCATGTGCTCAGTGGCGTAACTTTGTTTTAAAAAGTGGGTGGGACATGTGTGTAAATGAATGAATCACGTGACACGTGAATAAAAACATAGATCCGACTTTACAACATGTCCAGTGGCAGTGGAAATAGCCTATACAGAAAGTCCTGTAAAATTAAACGAATAAATTGACCTAATAATATGAATAAAAATTATATAAACAATTATCTATTCAACTCTTCATCTGTTGTCGTCTTTAACGCGGCCATATACTATTAAAATTAGCGCAATCATATACTGTCATATGATTAACGCGACTAGTCGACGTCAAGCTTATAGCGTCACGGCACTGCATTAAGGTCGACTAGTCAACTAATCGACTAGTCGGTTCAACCCCTAGTATAGAATAACAGGAAAAACTGAGCACACACATAACTACAATAAACTTTGAACATGTGAGTTGATAAAAGCTAACATGCAATTTTCACTGGATTCAAAACACACAGTGGATATTCATTTTTATAATAGTTTAACAGTTGGTCAAACATCCTTGGAAAATCTCCTGAGATCTATATGATGACTTGACAGCTGAGCACAGGCATTTCATTCACGTTGGATTTCATTCAACGTCACATAGGCAGTACTATTTGAATTCATGATTGGTTGACTGCCAAATTAAAAATCTTAAAAAGAATTATAAACTAACGTTATTAACTGGTTAATTTGAAATAAGCATTTCTGTTTAGAACAATTAAACTTGATTTTGTTTTGTTTATGTTCCTGTTAAAAATCCTGTTATTTACCTTTTTTTTTTGCTCCTTGAACCAGTTCGGATCCCTGATTTCTAATAATAATAATTATTATTATTTTACTTTAATGTGTAGATTTCAAGTAATTTATCTAAGCTATAATGCAGTTGCAGGAATAACTTTTGACATCACAGTTGAAATGAGTAATGCTTAAAAAGTTGATGTGTTCTGCCTTTATGGTCAATTATTAATTGTGTATCGCCGAGATTCAGTACTATCGCGGTTTCCTTCAACAGACCTGGCACTTATGCAGTGAATGAGTGAAGCAGAAATGTCTTTTATTTGTTCTTTGCTTTTCTTGTCCTGCATGCTTTTCAAAACTGTGCTGGGTTAATATAGCTAAAGGGGGCATCCACGGCCTAGACATGTCATTATTTATTATTACCCCCACATGCCTTTAACTCAAACAGCATCTCATACTAGCTTGCTCTGTTTAGCACTCATGGTTATCTCATTTAATCAAGAGATAAAACCCTGAATGTGACTCCTCAAACAATAAAGGTAAAAACATAATAGTTATAATAGTGAAGAATAAATTACGAACTGTCATCATTACGTATAATACCATTTCATTACCTTAATTCACAACACTACATTAGATGACTCACACTTTGTCATACTAGTTTGAGCACAAATTAAAGAAACAGTCAATTGTACTACATACAAATCTTCCTAAATACACACAGTATCTTGTAGATCTGCATGCTTTCAGAGCACAGCTGGATGTTTGAGTGCTGTATTGAGGTAAATTAATGCAGAAGAAGCTGACGAGAGCAGCGTGTTCCTGCCGTACAGCGAGTCTTTGATGAGTGAATGGGAGAGTTATGTAACATCTTTAGCACACATGCCTGAGTGTGTGACTGCCAGAAGACGATGCAAAGAGAAGCGAGAGGAGAAACATTGCTGCTCAGATTGGCATTGGGTCACTTTCCTTATTAGAACTGTTCAGTGGAGTAGTAACTAGCCTGCTGAAAAGCAACGTCTCTTAAAGCAGGGTCAGCATTTATCTACTGTTAAATGATCAACTGATATTTTGACATTAAACATCATGACATGTACATATTAATTAACTTATTCATTGGTTTGGAAAAAAAAACTAAATTATAAAGCAATAAGATCCTTGAGACATGCTGCCATCTTTGCTCATGGGATCACCTGAGCCATGTAACTTTTCCCTCCAGAGCTACAGGAAAATGGCATCCTGACAGAAGGATTGTATTGTTGTATTTATTTATTTCTTCGGTCAGTCATTTAGAAATCATGTCATAAACACGTAACACAAAAGAGAGAAAGAAAAAAAATATAAAAATAAAAAATAAAAAAAAAATAACACACATAAATACTGACCGAAGGGGTTTAGGCTGAAGTCAAGACTTATTTTGCCTAACCCCTTTTACAACAACAACAACTTATCCTGACTATTACAATAACATGTAGACACTAAAAAATTAATCCTCAACAATCAAAATTATGTCATACTTCCACTATCGCTTACTTTTCTTATATTCTTCATTCAAGTGTTCTATATTTTTCCATAATGTTCAACTTATATCTTTTCTTGAATCCCTTAATAGTTTTAGAGCTCTTAAGTTGAATAAGAAGACTGTTCCATAAATCCACTCCTTTAACTGATAAACATCTTCTCTTGGTATTACTCTTAGCCATGGGTTTTTGTAACAATTCAGTTCCTCTGAGGCTATATCTCGATTCTCTAATTCGAAACATCTCTTGTAAACAGTGAGGAAGCTTGAAATTGTAAGCCTTGTACATCACAACTGCTGTGTAAACATCAACAAGATCGTGCAATTTTAATATATTTAATCTGATAAAAAGTGGATTTGTTGGAGCAAGATATTCAGCATAACTAATCACTCTAATAGCTTTTTTCTGTAATAAAAAAATCGGTTGTATGATAGTTTTATAGGTATTCCCCCATATTTCCACACAATAACTAAGGTATGGAAAAATGAGAGAATTATACAATATATATAAGGCTTTTTGATTCACCGAGGTTTTTATTTTACACAGTATGGCAATAACTTTTGAAATTTTATTCTTTAATATATTAATATGCACCTTCCAATTTAACCTATCATCAATATTAATTCCCAAAAACTTTATTACATACACCCTTTCAATTTCTACCTCCCCTATTTTGAGTCGACATAGTTTGTTTGCTACCTTGTTTCCAATTACAATATATTTAGTTTTTTTCAGATTTAAGGAGAGTTTATTTGCTTCGAACCATTTTCTAAGACTCTCAAGTTCAGTTTCTACTGAATTCAAAAGTAGCTGAAGGTCTTTTCCCGAAGCATACAAACTAGTATCATCAGCAAATAATATACATTGCAATTTATCAAGGACTTCACAAATATCGTTAATGTACAGAATAAATAGTTTAGGCCCCAAAACGGAGCCCTGAGGAACACCGTGAGTTATTTTTGCCTCCAGTGAACGGATACCATTTATATGTACATACTGATTACGATCACTTAAATAACTTTTGAGCCAGGTGTGTGCTACGCCCCTGACACCATACTTTTCTAATTTATTTAAAAGCAATGAATGATCTATAGTGTCAAAGGCCTTACTAAGATCAATAAAGACACCAACAGCATACTCACTGTTTTCAATTCGATATTCGATATTCGATATTCGTCCAATATTGATCATAGAATTATTTCAACATGGAACACATACAACATAATATAACGCACTGATGATAATAAGAATGATACATACACAAACAGCAGTTTTAGGTTGCATCTCAAAGTAAACTAGTATAGCTAGTATTTTTTTTTTCAATGTGTATCAGTGATGTTAGCATTTTGTTTTAGCTTTGATAACTCAAACAATCAACAATCAATAGACAATAAAGTGTGTGTGTGTGTGTGTGGTTTTTCATTTTCTCAGTGTGGACATCCTTTATCCATATGTGTGCATCCACTTGACAAATTGACACTACATCTGAAGTCTATTGAGGAGGAGTTTTGCGTGCAAGAGAGGTGGTACAGTTCCGGGAATCAACAGACCCATAAGTCTCTGGGGCAGGGGTGGTAGTCAAGACTGGCAAGAAGTGGAGAGGAGAGGTGGCAGTGGAGCCGGCAGAGTCCCGTTTGCGCCATGGAGTCCTTGTGGGAACTGTGGCCAGAAGAAGGGCTGGACAAGGAGCTATGGCGGCCCTCCGTTATGACAAAGCGCGGGGGGAAGGAGCGGCGGCAACTGGTGCAGAAGTAAGTCAGAGCAGCTGTGGAGGAGAGGAAAAGCAGAGAGGTGGGGATGAGACAGCAAGGTGCATGGACTAGATGGGAGCAAGTTGTGGGGAGGAAGATCTCTTGTGGAGGGCAGAACCACACCGTATCAAGTTCCTGGTCCAGACGGTATATGATGTTCTTCCCAGCCCATCCAACCTGCACTGCTGGGGCTTGGCCGAATCACCAGCATGCCCCCTCTGCCAGAAGAATAAGGGGACCCTTGAGCACATATTGAGTTGTTGCCCAAAAGCTCTGGGGGAAGGCCGATACCGCCGGCGTCATGATCAGGTGCTCAAGACTATAGCAGAGAGCATCTCTAGTGCTGTTTCCATCTGCCAAAAGTCCAGACCTAGGAAGCCAACCATCAGCTTCATTAGAGCCGGAGAAAAGCCAGGAACAAAGAGAGGAATCAGGGCTTCTCCAAACAGCACAGGACTGGCAGCTGTCAGTAGACCTGGGCAAACAGCTCAAGTTCCCCCAGCATGTAGTTAAGACCTCACTCAGACCTGACATCATCTGATGCTACAAAAAATGTTGTCATACTGGAGCTCACCGTGCCATGGGAGGAGCGACTGGAGGAGGCCTTTGAGAGGAAAAAGGGGAAATATTAGGACTTAGTCAGCAACTGCCACGAACAAGGCTGGAAGGCAAGGTGCTTCCCTGTGGAGGCTTTGCTGGACAGTCCCTCTGCAGGGCATATACTGCACTCGGTATCACGGGCGGAAGGAGGAGAGCCATCTGTAGCAGCACAGAGGCAGCGGAGGAAGCCTCTAGGGGGCTCTGGATTAGGAGAGTGGAACTGCCTGGGCACAAGCTGAGGCTTGATCAACCTCAGCTGGGTCGCCTGAGTGAGGGTGTCTGATGTTCGAGAGACCCCAAACACCCGATGACCTCAGGATACATCACTGATGATGTGCCCTGGTGCATCAGAAGATGTATCAGTACAACAAAATAAAGCCGCTTTGAAACAATCTATTTAGTTAAAAGCGCTGTATAAATGAAGGTGACTTGACTTGACTCACGATGTCACTTATTGGGTCCTCTGGAAACATTTCAGTGGTGGTCTGTGCTATTTGCAGTGCGCTTCTATATTTGGTTGTGTTGTGAGTATTTGGAGCACAGATGTGTTGTGAAACTGATGAAGATATTTTATTAATTTATGGGTGTTTCTCTATTTGCATGTGTTTTCTTCAGCTGCAGCGCGTTTAGCCACCGCACTTAGCTCTCTTCTTCAGCACTCACTCTTGTTCGGCTTCATCTGCGTGACTTCCATGGGTCCTCATTTATCGCTCCCCATTTATCGCATTCGAAATAATGATAGTTTACCATTTTTTAAAATCTTGTCTTAAATGTAATCGCTTAAAAGCCCGCCTGAAAAGGTGGGGTTTATGCTCCCAGCTGTATGCTGTGCTGTATGTGTTGAATTATGCTTGTAAGGTGTCCTTACCTTTAAATGCAATATATTATGATTTATTATAAATATGTGAGATGGGTTTTTTGATGGCTAACATTTACCCTCATTGCATGGACACACACACACACGTGTGTGTTCCACAGAAGAAAGGCAGTCTGGGTCACTCAGGGACATTCACAGAGTCGTCCTGCATTGCATTGGCTCTGCTCTGCTGAGGTCCTGCTGTCCTGTGGAAGATGAGCCTTCAGGCCCGTCTGAGGTCCTGAACCAGGGTTTCTCTTTATTTTGCCTTCTAGATTTCTATTATTTTAGCAGCCTCTCCCAGATTAGCCCTGTCTCTGAGCTCTGTTTGCATTTCTCTTGAACTCATGGTTTAGTTTTTACTCATGATTGGACATGGTTTGGAAAGGCACATATCTGTCCATATAAGGTCTATTGGATGATGTGTTTTTCTTTTTGCTGCGTCATGGGGCATGAATTGTAGAATGAAATGAAATAATTGAATGCATTTTACCATAAAGCTACAACATAAAACGAAGTGAATATATTCTGAATGCATTGTGTGTATCAAATTGAAAGGGATAAGTAATGAATGAATCATTTTAATCTCTAATGTATAGTCCAAAACAATCCACTCGCTGCATCTGTGGATCGATGACGGCACAATACTGTAGTGCGAGCCAGTGCTGATCCGGCACGAGTGTGTGGAGGCTGTGCGATGGGCTGAAACCCAGCTGACGCTGAGACGGGCTGACAGGGTGTGTTCGTGTGCCTGCTGAGACCGTGATCCGGGCTGACCGGGTTGTCTCATAGAGGTTATGCCATTGCCAGCAGTGCCGCTGACACAATGAATGAAGCTCCGGTTCCTCATCAGGCCAGTCTTCTGCGAACCTCTCGACACATCCCAGTACACACCACTGCATACGGTTAGTGAACTGTAGTCTTCAGCAGTGGTGAGCAGGGCTGGATGTGGAGATGATGTGTTCAGCAATAGGCCACGGTACGCTGTCAGCCGCAGGAGTCGGGTCTTGCCAGCATGACTCAAGGTTTCCTCCAGGCCACAATCCCACATTTGTGCATACTCTGCACTTCCGTATAGGATCTATTTTAGATGTGCTTTCCCTTAGGACGTGGACACATCCTCTCCAGAACGCTGAAATAATCTACAAGCAATTATGCAAATCCAGCGGCGGTCTCACCCTAGAGACGTGAGATGGTATACCATAGATGATGCATCATTCTTCTACAGAAATCAGTGTGCTCTCATCACACACAGCTAACGTGTTTTCAGTGTTTTGCCACCCTCGTTTTCTGCTCTCCCTCTCTCTTTACATGACCTGAATATTAAATGTATTGTCTTGATATTACACCGTCTAAAGGGCCTGAATCCGGCTGTGTGCGCTTGAAGCTCGCCTCTCCGTGTCCTTGACAGAGATGTGCCGAAGCCTGTCCCCGGCTCGCCCGTGAGGAAGACGAGCTCGTCTGCTGGGAAATCTCCTCCGATCACTTCTGATGCCGGAGAGCCGGAGCTCATTTGCTCCTTTGAGTTTTGGGGAAGAAAACCGTGGTGGGTGGGAAGGTTCGGTATTCAAAAATATGAATCTTTTAATTTTTACAATATTTAAGAGTAACGGTGACAAAGCTTTTCTAAAAGCTATTTTTGATATACATCAATAATAGCTGTACATCTAAGAATTGTGATAGTGACTGAGAACACATCTCTGAATGCTAGTCTACACTGCCCTCTGCTGGCTCACTCAGACTGTAAACGCTAGGCGGATGCCTTTCTGTCATTTCCACAAATACAAAATCATATAGTCAATCGTGCCTCCTTACAATATATAATATTCCTATTTTTTTCATTCTTGCAACTGTATTGCTTTCGTTTGTTCCTAAAACCAAATCATCCTGATAATATAGTAATTAAATTTGAAAACTACACATTACATGTATCAGAAAGTATAAAAAGCTATACTTCTTCTAGGCTAAAGTGTGATTGATCATGTGTTCTTCTATCGCCACTGATCATGACGGGTCTTCTAGGTGGAGTCACTCACACACTGAGTGTGTGTGGATACTGCTCACGGCCCGGTTAGTTCTGACCTAAATTAGGAAATGTTCCTGAAGTCGCTTCTACCTCTTTCTTTCTGTTCTCAGTTTGTGGTCTTGCAAGTCTTTTTCTCCGCTTTTCAGGCCCAGGAGGATGAGAATTGTTCCTACAGAAAAGCAGCAAAAACATAACATTGATAACATTGATGTTTCTTGAGCAGCGAATCAGCAACATTTGAATGATTTACGAAGGATCATGTGACATCCACAGATTAAAGAATGGCTGCTAAAAAATCAGCTTTGCCATCACAGGAAAAATTAAAATTTAAAATAAATTAAAATAGAAAAGATTTCTTTAAAATGTTATAATATTTTACAATATGACAGTTTTTACTGTATTTTTGGTCAGTTAAACTGTAATAATGACGTTTGCTCAGCACTACGACGAGGTACAGACGAGAGACAGATTTACATAATCTAAATAACTGTGAATAATGAACATGAGCATCCAGATGAAGTAATAGCTACAGACTAATAAAACTGCTAAATATAGTTATTAATCAGTAGCTGAATGAATTCACTGAACTCATTAAATCTGTATCATTACAAATCCAGAATATAGAAGATTAAAGGTTTAGTGTGTGTGGGTTGCTTGTGCCACATATTTGTAGACTTGACTAAATTTAACATGTTTTTACAATACAAAATGCAATTATTATATGAATGAGATCTCCATGAGAGGCCAATACAGTATTTATAAAACACTATCATTATCCTGTAGCGGGTTTTGATCTAAATAGTGATATGTAGGTGCATGAAAATGTTATGTTATGAAAATGTTAAATAACAAGTTGACAACAACTCTTGTCACCCAACAATTCTATCTTGTCTACAAACCACGTTTAGTCACGGAAAATCACACAATAAAACGAACCAGAAATTATGCGAAACAGCACACGCGCCAATACCCAGCGAAGAAGAGAACACAACACGTGAATATGGACGTCAGACAGAAACTAGTGCTGCACACTTTTTGCGCAATGATTTGCTCTGAGAAAAAAAAAAAGCAAAAAAATAAAAAATAAGATTTACCCAGTGACCTGATGATTGGCTGTAGCTCATGACATCACTGAGGTTGAGTCTAGAGCTAGATATTTTTCTGGGCTCGGTGACGCGTCTGCGAGTGTCTTCGCTGGTTTGTTAACTCTTTCATACTAACAGATTGGGAAGCGTTCATCGCCCGCTAATCCTCCGCAATTTGTACGCGATAACACCCTGACCTGTCGACGAGCTCAACGAGTTGCAAATCAGGCTTAAAATCCTGTAGTGTGAACTTGGCTTTACTGGAAAACACAAACACACTCTAATGTTAATACAACTAGAATTGACCCTTCGCTAAGCCACGCCCAAAAAACGCCACTGGCCAATCGAGGCTAAGCAACCGTAACTAGGCGCAGGAGGTCTGTCAAGCTTTCCATTGAGGGCGAAGCGTTGTGCATACGGATTGTGCAAATCTAACACCCGTTATCCTAAAAGTTTGGACGGGGGGGTGGAAGTTTTTCCCTTCCCGAAACCTAAAACCCAAGAGGATAAATGCAGGGCTTGGATAAAGCAGTGTGGGAGACCCCATGCACAACTAAATGTCACCAGGATTAACAAAAACACCTACGTTTGCTCTAAGGCAAGAGCACGCTAATGTTAGCTAACGTTAGCTAGCTAACTAATCACAGCAATGCTTGAAAATAATGACGGTTCTTTGTTCATAATACATATATTTGGATTATTAAATGCAAGATGGAGGCTCACTGACATACTTTACGCATTTTGTTAATCGACGACCTAGCTCTGAGTACCCCAATCCGATCGTCGTCGGCGTCAGTTTTAAGGAGGGAAGATCAGGGGGCTTGCCGGAGATCTCCAAGGAAAAGGTTGGTATGAAAAGTTCATAAACAGTAGTCCCTTATGTGCTGTCAAACCTGTCAACTCTAACAAAAGAGTAATACATTTTTATCCCATGGGGATATCAGTAGTTAAAGGGTTAGTTCACCCAAAAATGAAAATTCTGTCAGTATTTACTCTCCCTCATGTTGTTCCAACCCCGTAAGACCTTCGTTCATCTTCGCAACACAAATTAAGATATTAAGATCGCTCCTGCATACTGGTCCATAGGCTTCTTGAGGGAATGACTCGAAAAGTCATTAAAGACATCGTTAAAATAGTCCAAGTGACTACAGGGGCTCAATCTTAAGTTTATCAAACGACGAGAACACTTTTGTGCGCAAAAAAACAACAAAAATGACGACTTTATTTCAACTATTCGTTTATTTCTGTATTTTATTCCGTTATTTCCGTTTATTTTCTAGTGTTTCAGAGTCAGACTTACTCCACCTACAAATCTACCAACACCCTTAAGTCTCTAGTGGCCTGTGATCCACGAGGTGCAGTCATTTACTGTACGTGTCTGCCCTCTTCTCCTCGGAGCAAAGAGATTTTCAATAAGCGCACATCCTTGACGGCTTTAAGGTATGTACATATGCCCCTATCATAGCATTTGAAATCTTCCTATTTTTGTTTTAGGAGTTCCCAAAAACAGTTTAACGTGCATGCAAGTGTAGCATGTCTGGAACGGACTCTTTAACCCAAATGACCACACAGCGATGAGATCCAATGTTTTTCCTTTTTAATCTGTAAACAGAGAGATCATCAGTGGATCAACGGGGCTTCAGCTTCTCTCTCTCTCTCGTGTAACACAGTAACATTCATGGAGAGAAGCAACATTGCGTGCGCTCACGAGCCTCGCGCACAGGTAGACTGAGGCTATTACAGTTCTTTTAAGAAAAATAAATAAATAAAACATGTAAGTAAAATAATAAATGTTACACATTCATAATCTTCCTTGTGATACATCACATTAATACTCTTATCAATACACTACAATAATGTATAGTACATCAATTTTATACAAATTTATATTTATATAAAATAACATGCTATGATAAACAACCAATAAATTATAATATAATTTGTAAACATAAATCCAAAAGAAAAGCTCAATGCACATTTAGCAGCATACCATATGCAGGGCGCACCACGTCACGCACGAATCTGATTCGATTCCGATAACACTCCTAATACAGTACATATTTATTAACAGTCAACCAGACCTCTTTCCTTTCACAAAACAGAACTAATTAAACAACACACCTGTAAACAGAGAGATCATCAGTGGATCAACGGGGCTTCAGCTTCTCTCTCTCGTGTAACACTGTGCATAAGATACTAATCAGTTAGCACCATGATGAGTTTTATAAACTCGTACTACTATACACATTCATCACTCAAATGATTAAGCACACTCAAATCACAATTATTGAGCAATAATTATGCCTTCAAACAATAAACATCATCATACCAGTAACATTCATGGAGAGAAGCAACATTGCGTGCGCTCACGAGCCTCGCGCACAGGTAGACTGAGGCTATTACAGACCGCACGAGGAGAAACCCCGGAAGTGTTCCACCGATGACGCTCCCTCCCCAAACAAACACTCAGAGAAAAGTTCCGCTAATTTAACGTTATGTTCTCTTACTCATGAACAATAATGTGAACAAAATTTTGTGAGGTTCATTAAGCCATTCTAAATACAAAAATAGGAAAACTTAAACGGTAAAATACAGAAAAAAAAAAATAATACAATAAAAAAACAAGTCAAAGCCCAGATAGCAAACTGACATTGAATCAACGTGGAAATATGACATCGAAACAACGTTGATCTGACATAGTTTTGCTCATCGAATTAACGTTGAACCAACGTCAAACGCGTCATTCTTTCAAAACTAACGGAAAATCAACTTGAAATCAACGCGTTGTTTCAACGTTATGAAAGCAAACCAATTTCCGATTTTTATTTAGCTTTGAAGAATGTCGCGTCTGACGTTGGTTCAACATTAATTCGATGAGCAAAATCAACGTTGTTTCAATGTCATGAGAGACGTCGTTTCCACGTTGATTCAATGTCAGTTTGCTGTCTGGGAGGTTAATTTTCACCAGTTACACAAGCATAAAAAACACTTTATTCGTCTTATAATATGCATTTATTTTTAACTGATTTGCTCAACGACTCCCAAATGATTTGTTCGACGATTCATTTTCCCAAACAGCTCCTTTGAGTGACCCGAATCTGCGGCGATTAGTCAAATAACCCAGTCAGTTGTTATTGGTAAACCGTAGGCAGAGACTGTCGCCCATAACCAGGATTATAGCTCGTCAAGTGTTGAAAACTGTATATAGTGTTTGAACAAACGTGTCAGAAAAAGTGCCCCAGATAGCAAACTGACATTGAATCAACGTGGAAATATGACATCGAAACAACGTTGATCTGACATAGTTTTGCTCATCGAATTAACGTTGAACCAACGTCAGACGCGTCATTCTTTCAAAACTAACGGAAAATGAACTTGAAATCAACGCGTTGTTTCAACGTTATGAAAGCAAACCAATTTTCGATTTTTATTTAGCTTTGAAGAATGCCGCGTCTGAAGTTGGTTCAACGTTAATTCGATGAGCAAATCAACGTTGTTTCAATGTCATGAGAGACGTCGTTTCCACGTTGATTCAATGTCAGTTTGCTGTCTGGGGCACTTTCCACACGGTCCCTTACTCACGTCTCCGTCAAGAGCGAGCTTTCCCGGCGAAACTCACATTGCGGCGGCTTTTGAGGGGCAGCGCTTATTATATAGAGCGATGTCATATTTAGCTAAGTCGTTTAGGAGGTAATTGCCATTTTTCAGTGAATGTCTGGTGAATATCTGAAACAAAACTAACTTTACCCCGCTTAGAAGCTGTGCGGAGTGTACACAACACACACAACACAATATAACTACATTGTGCATGCTACAGAAAACATAACAGCAAACATTATTAATATTACTCACAGATTGTGATTCGAAGGAGGACGAACCTGATCCATATACACTGGATTGCAAATATTACTCGTTGCAAATATGAACTCTGACCACTGATTCTTCACATGCTCGTCCCTGGACAATGGAAACAAGTGGCTGAACTGTGTTTGCAATGTAGAACACAGCGTCTTCTCCACATGATGCGCTTCAGCTGAAGTATTTGGGAGGAGCGGCGACACTGGAGAGAGGAACCGGCCTGATTTATGTTATGTGTTTCTGTAAATGGCAATAGGACCACTAGGAGGAGCCAGAGGAGCTTGATTTTTTTCACAGATCATCTGTCTCATAGTCTACTGTCAGGACATAATGACAGTTTCAACAAATATGTAAAAAAAAAAAATGTTTACAAAAGTTTCTTTAATTTAATATTCAACAATATTATTGATCTGCCTCCATTGAACTGAGCTGGACGATGACATCATGGTTTAGTCCAGAGCGGCTATATAAATAAATGTACTAAATTAATAACTTTTAAAAAAAAACAAAAATGAAACATCATTGAACTTACTTAAGCTGGACTGTGATGCTATTTTCTTCTGGAAACAAACTATTTTCCATTATTTTCCTGTTAGAAGGATCATCGTGTATATTGTGCTAGAAGGGAGGCCCACTGTCTTTGACTTTGAAAACACCTGCCTTAGCTTTATATTATATTGCTTGCCAGTTATCTTATTCTTATACCCTCTTTCTCCTTTTGTTTATGATAAACTTATGATGAAAATTTGTTTAATCAGTTTCAGTTAAATATTTAAGGTGCTTTACTGGTGGGTGTACACTGTGTATATTCGAAGGTGAAATGGATAAAGTTGTGTACTGGGATAATGTGATGGTAATGGGATAACGTTAATGACGATAAAGTCGCACATAATGTAAAAAGAAAATACAAGAAGATACTACAAATTAAAAATAATTATTCAATCTAATTTTTAGATCTAACATGCCTTAACATATACTGTACATGAAGTAACTCTACAAATCAATGAACAATAAATCACACACAAGAATAAAAAAACAATGGCATGTGATGTGAATCATTTCTGATTGGTTTGTAGTCTTCAGTGCATTCTTGGTGATTCTTGGGCTATTGACTGTCACATTGATCTTCAAAGCAGCAAACACTGTCCCGGTGTGCACCTCACCTCTCATGAAGACCACCTCTCGCCAGAAGAAGCCGGCCTGCCAAAAACATCTCAAGATGAAAATAAAGATGAAATTTGATTGACTGTGCCGAATAATGCCTCATCTCAGATTCAGTTTTAAAATAAACTAACTATGATATATATATATATATATATAATTGTGAGACGATTTGTGTGTAGCAGCCTCTGCGTCTCCTGCTGATGTAGACACACAACCTTCAACATGACATCATGACTTTTGCGTAAACATATACGCCACTTTCGAGTCAGGTGGCGTGTTATCTCCACGCATTTTGAGCTATCCGCGTGTATGCGTATATGTCTACGCCATTAACGTCCGCGTCATTCCGCGTGTCTGAACACGCAATTAACCCCAGTGACGGTTAGGTTTAGGGACGGGGTTGAGGTAAGTCATATTCATATAACGTCAAGTCAACGGCGTTCATAAACACGCTGAAAGGCGATTATGCGTCTTGATAGCACGCCAAAAATGGAAATACGAATTGGCGTGTCATACACACGCTACTTCATGAGATCAGTCTGAAAGAAACCCTGAACACTGACAGGCAATACAGGTATGGTCATTTATCTCACTTGTGATCGGATTGACCAAAACCCCAAATTTGAATGCATTAAACAGAAGGATAATGATGAATAGAGAAACTTGACGATAAACTGAAAATACACAATAAAGCATTAAAACAGAAGCATTTTTATTTGTCAGTCTGTCTGTCCAGATTGCATACTGGTTAATAATAAATGAATATCATACTGCATGTTCATAATAAATGGGTTCAATGCCTTATCTTTTTATATTCCAACGAGAATGAAGGGTAAGCTCGTGAAACACACACTGGCATGAATCAGGTGATCTTCGAGTGAAACACACCGACTCTGCTGCGAGGGAAGCTCAGTGCACGTGACTGACACACACACACACACTGCAGGAAACCTTCTGTCGGAGGATGCGATCAGGCTGGGGGAGGGGAGGAGATCAGCAGCTCATGCAGGGATGCAGCAAGCTCTGATTGGCTGTCTGCGTGTGTGACATCAGAGCAGAGAGGGGAGGAAGCACTGCGACTCACTCGAGGAGGATCCCAGCATCCCATTCCCAGCTCTGAGCGTCTCCTGTGGGATAAACCGTGTGAATCTGCGCTGCCGTCATGAACTACCTGCGCCGCCGTCTGTCGGACAGCACCTTCATCTCCAACCTGCCCAATGGCTACATGTCGGACCTGCAGAAGCCGGACCCCCCTCAGCCTCCCCCCCCGGGCCCAGCCGCAGCAGCCGCTCCGGGGTCCCCGGGGCCGGACCGGAGAGCCCCCCCGCCGCAGGGCTTCTTCAGCTCCATCAGCAGCGCGGTGAAGCAGACGGCCGCCTCGGCGGGGCTGGTGGAGCAGGCGCCCGTGTCCCGGAGCCTCAAGACCCTGCTGGTCATCGACGGAGCCCAGCACGACTGGTGAGAAGAGCAATGCGCTATTTGGCATTTATGCAGTGCTGAGCTTAAGCATTATTTCGATTGGTGTTGTAAAGGCATCGCCATCATCACTGCGTTAATCGCAGTCTCTCTGATTGACGTGCCTAAAGTGTGTTTGATTCTGTTCAACTTCGTCTCTAGTGTGAGCATCATGGGATAACACTGACACAAGATGATCATTAAATACACTTGCTTTTTTGGTCCACTCTTCATAATACCTCTTTTCAGGCTTACAACTGCCCTTGGTTTTTAATGTTGAATATTCCTGATGTTTTTGATGTAAACTCCCTTTATCATTTGGTTTGTGTGGGCTTTCTTTCTATTTTTATATGTTGTACAGCACAACGGCCAACTCCGGTGCTTTTGTGCTATGTAAATAAAAGTTGATTGATTATTGATTCGAGTGTGTGAACTGAGGAACTGAGAAATCAGGTGACACTCATACTTACTTCTTCATATCTGATGTATCTACAATCCCCTGCCATCTCTTCAGACGATTAATGTGGATCTGGGCGAGTTGAGTTCATGCTCATTATTCAGTTGTGTGTTTGTACACATGCAGAGGACGTGGTCATTGGTCAGTCGGTTTGTGTCGTTGGATGATGATCTTTGTGATACAGTGTGTGTTCAACTGCTGCTTTGGGATGTCACACACACACACACACACCACATATATGCTCTTTTCATGCTTGGTGTAAAGAATCACATGACCAGAGCTGTTTAATTCCTGTTTAAAGCTAGGGTATACGATTTCAAAGATTGTTCATTATTAATATCCTTGTTTAGATGCTGGTTATGGTTACCCAGACAGCAAACTGACATCGAATCAACGTGGAAACGACGTCTCTCATGACATTGAAACAACGTTGATTTTGCTCATCGAATTAACGTTGAACCAATGTCAGACGCGGCATTCTTCAAAGCTAAATGAAATCGAAAATTGGTTTGCTTTCATAACGTTGAAACAACGCGTTGATTTCAAGTTGATTTTCCGTTAGTTTTGAACGAATGACGCGTCTGACGTTGGTTCAACGTTAATTCGATGAGCAAAACAATGTCAGATCAACGTTGTTTCGATGTCATATTTCCATGTTGATTCAATGTCAGTTTGCTATCTGGGTATATAGTACAATCCTAACAATATGAATAGAAAAAAGAATTTAAAAAATCCATTCACTCTATTGGCTGTACAGCAGCAGAAAAGTTGACCAATGTAAGCTGTGCGGCCGCACAGTTTATATTGGTCAACTGCTCTCATCCAATCACCAGCTCCACTTGAAACTCCACCTGGTGCTCACGTCTCCAATTATCAATGTTAGCCGTTTAGCATCGCCTATCACGGGTCAAAGTAATTATATTTCTTGTTCGAGGTTTCTATTCGAGCCGATCGGAATTTGAACAAGATGCACTGCGTGACACAATAACAATTACTGAAAACCTTAGCAATAGTATTATAATGGTGGTGGGGAGTTTAGAACATTTCATGTGTTGCTAATCTTGCGTTGACGTGAACTCAAATGTGACATACGTCAGGGATCAGGTAGCGCAGAGGGGAGGGGGGTGTGTGTGGAGGGGCGGGATGAGTTTTTTAAAAATTTCCCTACCGTCTCGACCGATTTTTAACATCGTATACCATAGCTTTAATGTCATGTTGAAAGGGTTTGCCATTAGTATAATATGGCTTTTGCTCATTTAAATCATGCATGCACGTGGTCACAAATGGAAAAACACAGCCTTGTTTAGGGTTTTGGTTATTAAGGTTATTAAATAATTGATTCCCGATTCTATTCACATTAAGCGAAAAAAGCGTTTGCTTCTCCTTTTTACTTTTCTTTTTTAGTATCATGTGACTTCATTGTTTGTAGCTTTCTGTCAGGACTTATTAAAGCCTCCAGACATTTATTTTGTTCTTGTAAGAAATGCGATGTTTCAGTGTAAGAAATGTGCAAGTCAATACAATCTTCCACTGGGTGTCATATATTCGTCTAGGGTTCTTCAGCTCAGTTTACTCTTCCACAAGTGCTGAAAGCAAACAGATTGTGTTTGACATTTGACATCTAACAGCCATTTACAGCCAAATTATCCTGTAATACATTAAAATAATAGATTCAACATTAAAATGCTTTCTTTTGTACTGGGATATGGCCCAAGCCTCTCAGCTCAGACATTTACTGTATGAATCTATGATGTTGTATAGTATACACCAGCTGAGCTGTTACTGGGCAGAAATGGCATGTTTGGCTTCATACGAGCTCCTGAGGTGTTCAGGTTCAGGCTTCGGTGTGGAGAAACGCTGAGGGTCGAGTCTGAGTGTCCGTCAGGGCTCTGTGGATTATAGTGTTGTGTTTAGTGAGCTAACAGTAGATCAGTAGTCTACATCCAGTAATGTTGGCACTGCAACAGATAGATAGACCTGTTTTATAATTCACATTTCAACATATACTGTGACTTCATTTTGTCACTGAAAATAAATGCAGTGACCTTTTAGATAGTGTGTGTGCCTCTCAAACCGTTGATTCATGTCGTAACAGTGCAGTGTCATGAGGAATTGAAGTGTAATTTTACAGGTGAACAATATGCTGGTCCCCATGATAAGGAGCCTTCTCCACAATATGCCTTCACACACTCGCCGTCACACAATCCTGTGCTGTGTTGACCAATGATTGATTTTATGATAGCAGCCTATGATACATTCATTATGTAGGCAGTCCTGCATCAATTACAGCACAGAGAAACCTGGCATGCATCGTGTACAAACAAACGCGTCTTATCCGCTGTATAAAGTTTTGACCATAAGCCTGATACAGGCCAGGGTACAAACGGGGTAAAAGACGCCTATGATTTTATTTTCCTCTAAACCACTAGATGCACACACTAGGGCTGCACGATTTTTCACGATTATTTTGATCAATATTGAAATCACGATTAATTATCACCATTATTTGTTGATTTTAACCAAAACTAATTTTATTGTCACATAGGCTAATTATAACTGCTTTCACATCCGTATTGTGCCACATTCCTGCTAATGTACAACTATGTGCATACAAATAAAATAGGTCCTCTTATTAAAGGGTTAGTTCACCCAAAAATGAAAATTAAGTCATTAATTACTCACCCCCATGCTGTACCAACCCCGTAAGACGTTCGTTCGTCTTCGGAACACAAATGAAGATATTTTTGATTAAATTTGAGAGCTGTACGTGAATACTTTTTGTGCGAAAAAACAAACAAATATAACGAGTTTATTCGACTATTTCTTTTCTTCCTTGTAGGCCAGAAACGAGACTTCAAAAGATTTCCACGACGCATGCGCGAGAATTGCGATCTTCAGATGAAATAAATAGTCAAATAAACTCGTTATTTTTGTTTGTTTTTTTTGCACAAAAAGTATTCGCGTCGCTTGAAAAAGTTATAGTTGAGCCACGGTAGTTACTTGGGATATTTAAACATTTTCTTCATTGACTTTCTGGGCCGTCTCAAATTTAATCAAAAATATCTTCATTTGTGTTCCGACGACGAACGAAGGTCTTACGGGGTTGGTACAGCATGGGGGTGAGTAATTAATGACTTAATTTTCATTTTTGGGTGAACTAACCCTTTAAGTGCATCTCCTTAAAGAATCAATAAAAATAAAGAAAACAGTAACTTCAACAGGGCACTATTTTACATTTACATTGTGTAAATATATTTTAGGAAGCAAAATGTAAACTTGCATTGTACCTGCATAATGGATGTGAATAAAACACGCAAAATATACAATCAATAAAAACAAAAACAAATATTCCATAACATAATGTAACCAGATGAGAACATGTCAAGGCAGAACTATGCACTATGGAAGTTCGATTAATGGATGAAATTCAGAGTCGTTGTTATTTGATGCTTAAGAAATGTAAAATGTTGTGGTACAGCGTCAGTGATTAGTTGTGAAATCTGACTGCATTAATTGAATCTATTTAATCCTCGTGATTGAATTATTTCTATTTATTAAATAAGAGTTCAAAACAAGACGTTTGTAGTAGATTATTACTCATTATGTACTGATTATTGGAGTCCATTAATCAAACTTTCATGCCTCTTATATAGTAATTATTAGAGGCCGACCGATAAAGGATTTTGAAGGCCGATACCGATACAAATATTTTTGGGTTTTAAAATCCGATATTCCGATATATCGGCCGATATTTTATTTATTTATTTGAAACTGGACATGATAGTCACAAATTTTGTCATGCTTTCTTTGAGTTAAGAGAACTGATGGAGATGTTCTTTTAATTGTTATTCAAGCAATGTATGTCTCGTGACCAACTCAACGAGTGTTGCCAACAGGAACGGTGTAGAGCGCCCTCTGGTGGACAAATTATACAACTCCAAGACTCATGACATGGTTCAAGCGTGTTTCGTCCTTTTTTATTTTATTTTTTAAATATTCATTTATCGGCCATTATAACTGGCCATTAAAAATGCCCAATATTGGCCGACAATATCGGTCTGCCGATATATCGGTCTGGTTCTAGTAATTATATATTACTATGTAGTGTGGACCAATTCATTAAGGAAATTTACTAATGCTCACACTCGGTCTCTCACGCACATTGTCACTCGGTCTCTCTCGCGCACTGGGGCTCGTGGAGGCACGTGATCAGACTGTGGTTTACGGAGCGCTAGATTGGCTTTGGAAAAAAAAACAACCTTTAAAAACGGAGCATTCTACGAACGAAACGACGCATTTTAAACATCGCTCGATCGCGCGAATTTGATCGTGGGAAGCCAAAATCGTGATCGTGATTAAAATTCGATTAAACGTGCAGCCCTATGACGCACCCACCGCTAGCTTAGCTTAGCACAAAGACTGGATGTAAATGGATACAGCTAGCATACTAATCCCAATAAGTGACAAAAAAACACAAACATTTTCCTATTTACATGTTTACGTGATTTGTGTAGTGTCAGAGTGTACAAATAACAAGGTCATATGAGACACAGTCATCTTTAACCGTGTAAATAATGGGAACTATATTCTCAAAAGGCGAAGCACTGCTACTTGGGCGGAGTGATAATCGCAGCACCGAGACGCACCGTGGTGAGGAGCAGAGAGTTCGCTCAGAGTTGGAGTAAAAGCATAGTTTACAATCGTGGGTGTTCGCTGTATTGTAAAGATACACTATTTTAAACAAACAAACTTTTATGATTTTTTTTCCACACAAAATCTGTTGCTCCATCAATGTTCAATACAAACATATTTGTTTTTCTGAAGGTGTGTCTTCAGGCCCATTGTGCCCAATAACTGACACAGTTCACAGACTTATTCTTGATAGATAATTACAAAGACATGAGTTCACACATAAGAAAGCACATCATTTTAACTTCATTTTTCTTTTGCTTGTGAAATGCAATTTTTTTTTGCATGATACAATTTATTTTGACCTGAGCATCTCCTTTTAGATAATTCTCTGAACAGAACAATCAAACCAGACACAATGCAAAGTGCATATTTGATCACTTTAAATTTTCCTTTTCTACAGGGCCAAACTCTTCAGAGGAAAAAAAATGAATTGTGATTATGACATTAAAGTTGAACAGGTGAGTTTATAAAAGTCAAAAGACCAATCAAATCAAAGCATTCTCCTTTATTCCTTGGTTTCTCTGGTGTTTCAGGCTGAGTTTAGGGACATCAGTGTTGTGGCTCATGCTAACGGGTCCTGTAACGTGGCTGTGCAGGTTTGGCAGAGTGGACACAAGACTGTCAGGTAAATCACCTCAAGCTGTTCACACTGTACTGCAATAACCGAGATCATGTGAAATAACTATTGAATATAACCTAAAAGCATCAGTTTCTATAATCTAATGTACTATTGTGTGTATAATAACAGTCATCAAAAGTCTTCATAACCTTCAATCAGTATGAAAGCTAAATGAACTGGTTTGATGCGTCACACATGTATCATTATCCTGGGATGTAATGAAGGACAATTATAATAAAAGGCCATTCGTAATGATTTGAGTGGCTTGTTTTCACCAAGACAATGCTTCTGTTTGCACAAATGGCCCATGAATTCACGTCAAGTCTTCAGACACATATACAAAACACTGTCTAAAATGACTATAATGATTATGTGAGAGTATAGATTATTATTTTTCTGACATCTTTTCTCAGAATTGTGAGATCTAAACGTGTAATAAAGTCCAATTCTAGGGGAAAAAAGACAATTCTGACTTTATGACACACAATAGAGTGCCGAAGTGATGACGTCACTTTGTAGGATGGGTTCATGGGTTCCCTCGGTCGAAAAGCAATGCATTTTCCCCATAGACTTTTAGAAAATCGCAAAAAAATAAGATCTGTGTTCAACAAAGAGTTGTGACCCTTACACGTTTTGTCTAGCAAGATAATCTTTACAAGTTAATCCAAAATTTATACATTTCGAAGCCTATATAAAGATTTTAAAAAACACAATCAGACACAATAAAGTTTAAAAAACCACAAGCAGGTTATAACTGTGTGTTCTGTGTCATAGATCAAAACGTGAAAATATTAAGAGGCTTTGTTCACCACAGACCTTATTTCAGGCGATTTAGCAAAAACCCATTCAAAAATCCCATAGGCTTTAGAGCGAGGGAACCGTAGTGCTAAAATGTTAACTCACTTCCGCGTTTTGGCCTACAGAGTGACGTCGTAACTTCGGCACTCTATTGCCACTTAATTTCATGCAATTCTGACGTTACTGCTTGCAATCGTGAGAAAAAGTTTTTAGTTTTTATTCTGTGGCAGAAACAGGCCTCTATAGAGAGCCGCTAATGAGATATAGGTTTCTCTTTATAAACGAGATGAAGAGCTGATTACTCTAATGTAGTAACGTTATCTTCTGCACATTTGCATAGCATGCACTCATAGAAACAGCGGTCGCTCCACAGTTCAAGCTGGACTGGATTTAAGCATAACTTTTAACCCCCCCAGTGCAAACTACACACATAAGGCACGTAATTCACTTCACTTGCTTTGCCATAGTTCTAGCAAGCAGTCTTCAGAGATAGACAATGCTCTCTAATGGGTCAATATGGGGCAGTGAGAGCACCAATAAACCTCAAGACGATCATTTACCCTCCACAAACCGTTCTTGTTCCCAGATCCAGCCTCGTGGCCCTGCTTTCATCCAATAGTTCCCGCAGGAAGCATAAAAACAGGCAATTTGCCACAATTTCCCCATCCAGTCTGGCCCGTCTGTATCTCTGAAACGGTGTTTGTATCATGGAACTGAACCATTCGACTCACTTCTCCCTATACTAATCAGGAGAGCGGGAAACACGAGCAACCGGAGTTCAAGCAGGCAGAAATCGATGTAATGAAAAGGTAACGACATTGTCTGTGATAAAGAATATCTCTGATCAGCCGGGTGATATTCAGTCTCGATGTTGAATAACACCGGACGTGTTTTGCATTTAAAGGGACACAAAAAATGGCGTGTTTTTGCTCGCCCTCAAAAAGTGCTATAAATCTGTGGGGTATTTTGAGCTAACACTTCACACACACACACACACACACACACACACTCTGGGGACGAGTGATTTAAAGTAGATGAGAGGATGGTGTGAGGATGCTCCCCATCCAAGCAGTGATGCTTTCCTGCCGTACAACCACCGGCTCTGCTCCCTTTATACCTGTATACCTTTATATCCCAGACTTACGTGCCATCCAGAAGCAAGTAAAGTGAATGAAGTCACCATTCTGGAAGTGAACGTCGCCTCGTGGTGCCATCATCTCAAAGAGGCACAAAATCTCTTTCCCACAGCTTCACCTCTGCTGCCTTACTGAACGCGAGCTGCTGAGGCTGTGTCGTCGTATTGCTAGTTTAACTGCTTCTATTGCTCTCCTAAATCTGAAAATCAGGATGCCTACTCATAAGAATAGACAAACTCACCTTGGCACGACTGGTTTCCATTCTTGCAAAAAGACACTCGCCCAGCCAAAAGCAGAGCAGGATTTACAGCACCGGCTGTTACAGGACGAGCTCAGTCTATAAACGGCAAAACGGTAAATACAATAATGCCCCGTGAGTGCAGTTTCCCAAATCTTCAGGGGAAGAGAAGAGTGCAGCAGGGACTCCCTGATCGCTGGCATGATCGGCCTTGTCAGTCTGACAGATGGGGCTCTGAACAAATGCATAACTGCAGTTCCTTGCGTCTGTATGTCCCTACAGGTCATTCAAGCCCGACTTTGTCCTGGTCCGACAACATGCTTTCAGCATGACTGAGAACGAGGACTTCCGTAACTTAATCATCGGACTCCAGTACGCTGGGATCCCCAGCATCAACTCCCTGGAGTCCATCTACAACCTCTGTGACAAACCCTGGGCCGTAAGTTTTATTTAACCAGGAAAGAAGACTCACTGAGATTTCAATCTCTTTTACGAGTTTACATAAAAGTTACAACATACATAAACATACAACTGGTTAAAAACATTTACACACCATTCATTTCCCAGATAGCAGACTGACATTGAATCAACGTGGAAATATGACATCGAAACAACGTTGATCTGACATTGTTTTGCTCATCGAATTAACGTTGAACCAACGTCAGACGCGTCATTCTTTCAAAACTAACGGAAAATCAACTTGAAATCAACGCGTTGTTTCAACGTTATGAAAGCAAACCAATTTTCGATTTTCATTTAGCTTTGAAGAATGCCGCGTCTGACGTTGGTTCAGCGTTAATTCGATGAGCAAAATCAACGTTGTTTCAATGTCATGAGAGACGTCGTTTCCACGTTGATTCAATGTCAGTTTGCTGTCTGGGTTACTCTGACGATTGCTTAATAAAAATTTTAATTGACTACAAGACACCAAATTTTTTAATTTCATCTCAGTCTGGAGAAGATTCCCATCCGAGGCATATTGGAGAGGTTTACCCAGCTCGGTTCTGGCACAAGGCACACACAGATTGTGGATCCATTTAGAGCGTAATGAGTAATTACCAGGCAGCAAAGATAAGATAACCCAATATAGCTCTGTAAATCAACAAATACCAGAGCATTTTTCTGCTAATATTCCACCACGGCCAACCAACCATTTTGTATAGATCACAATGGTGTGTTGAAAATCTACGGTCAGTTATGAATCTCAGAGCAATCCCAGACAGCAAACTGACATTGAATCAACGTGGAAACGACGTCTCTCATGACATTGAAACAACGTTGATTTTGCTCATCGAATTAACGTTGGACCAACGTCAGACGCGGCATTCTTCAAAGCTAAATGAAAATCGAAAATTGGTTTGCTTTCCTAACGTTGAAACAACGCGTTGATTTCAAGTTGATTTTCCGTTAGTTTTGAAAGAATGACGCGTCTGACGTTGGTTCAACGTTAATTTGATGAGCAAAACAATGTCAGATCAACGTTGTTTCGATGTCATATTGCCACGTTGATTCAATGTCAGTTTGCTATCTGGGTCATTATACTGGAAGGAAGGTCTGTAGTGGTTTATTACCAGTTAAGAACTTGATATTTTTGAGTTTGTTGATTTTTAGTTTGCTGAGCCTTTCTGGTCGCCACAGTACATTTATTTCTGTAGGTAATCTGACATGGCGTTTGATAGATATCTCCAACCTCATCTCTCGAAACTTATTTGCAGTTTGCATGTCTGATCAGCACACACAAGAGACTCGGACCGGAGAAATTCCCATTAATTGAACAGACCTTCTACCCCAACTATAAAGAAATGGTAAGAGATCGTTTCATTTTTTTTCAGCAATGTGATCAACTACTATAATCTGCATAATTAAATAAATAAATAATCTGTTTGTGCGAAAACAAACCAGGTGACCATGCCGGCATTCCCCGTTGTGGTGAAAATCGGGCACGCTCACTCTGGTGTGGGGAAGGTAACGCTGAAACTCAATGACTGTAGAAGAAGAGCTCTGTGATGGTGTAGTTCAGCATCTAATCTAATCGTATGTGTTGTTAAGGTGAAAGTGGAGAACCACACCAAGTTTCAGGACATCGCTAGTGTGGTGGCCATCACTCAGACATACAGCACATGCGAACCTTTCATCGAACCCAAGTATGACATCAGGATCCAGAAAATTGGAAATGATTACAAAGCTTACATGTGAGTAGAGATGCTGTTCTGTAGAGTTTCTGAACACATCTCAGATTCAGCTGATGCTGTTCTTGACAGATGAAGAATGCTCCTCGTTTCCTAGGAGGACGTCGGTGTCAGGTGACTGGAAGTCCAGCGCTGGCACTGCCATGGTGGAGCAGGTGGCCATGACAGACAGGTAACACACAAACACACACTTCTGTTAGCAGGTCTGCTTTAACATGGCTAAGCACGTGGCGTTGTCTTGCAGGTATAAGCTTTGGGTCGACACCTGCTGCGAAATATTTGGAGGCCTTGAAATCTGTGCTGTAAAAGCCATTCATGGAAAAGATGGAAAAGATTACATTACCGAGGTATGTGCTGCACTTAAAATGGCTCGGAAGAGTTGCATACTAGTTGCACAGATGTGTACATTGTAGAGGTTTGCATATCTTCAACCATTGTGTTTTACTCTTCATGTAAGATCACTGATACCTGTGTTTGTTTGAGTAGGTAATGGGTTCGTCTATGCCTTTAGAGGGGGACCATCAGGCTGAGGACCAGCAGCTCATAGCAGACATGGTCATCGCCAGAATGAATCATGTTAAGCCACAAAATCCCAAAAGACCAACTGCTACTCAACCCAAACAGGTACATGATGCAAGACAAAGCTGTCCTACAAAAATAAAAACAGCCCTTTGTACTCATATTCAAGTCAAATATGTTGTTCATATAATAGGTGACAAAGACTTATTTAATTCAATATGCCTAAACAACTAAATGTTTTTTAGAATTTAGCAATGCAAGGAACAATATGTAGGGTTTCCCCCTGTTGTTTCAAAGCCTACGGAGGCAAATACACTCACCTGTTCAATTTCTCATTAATGCAATTATCTAATCAACCAATCACATGGCAGTTGCTTCAGTGCATTTAGGGGTGTGGTCCTGGTCAAGACAATCTCCTGAACTCCAAACTGAATGTCAGAATGGGAAAGAAAGGGGATTTAAGCAGTTTTGAGCGTGGCATGGTTGTTGGTGTCTGAGTATTTCACAATCTGCTCAGTTACTGGGATTTTCACACACAACCATTTCTAGGGTTTACAAAGAATGGAGTGAAAAGGGGAAAACATCCAGTATGGGTCAGTCCTGTGGGCCAAAATGCCTTGTTGATGCGAGAGGTCAGAGGTGAATGGGCCGACTGATTCAAGCTGATAGAAGAGCAACTTTGACTGAAATAACCACTCGTTACAACCGAGGTATGCAGCAAAGACACAACACACACAACCTTGAGGCGGATGGGCTACAACAGCAGAAGACCCCACCGGGTACCACTCATCTCCACTACAAATAGGAAAAAGAGGCGACGATTTGCAAGAGCTCACCAAAACTGGACAGTTGAAGACTGGAGAAATGTTGCCTGGTCTGATGAGTCTCGATTTCTGTTGAGACATTCAGATGATTTTGCGTAAACAGAATGAGAACATGGATCCATCATGCCTTGTTCCCACTGTGCAGGCTGGTGGTGGTGGTGTAATGGTGTGGGGATGTTTTCTTGGCACACTTTAGGCCACTTTTTCGTGCCCTGGATGTTCATCCCACAAATCTCCATCAACTGCAAGATGCTATCCTATCAATATGGGCCAACATTTCTAAAGAATGCTTTCAGCACCTTGTTGAATCAATGCCATGGAGAATTAAGGCAGTTCTGAAGGTGAAAGGGGGTCAAACACAGTATTAGTGTGTGTTCCTAATAATCCTTTAGGTGAGTGTATATTAGGCAAATATGAAATCTAAAAGGTGCAATGAGAGGCACATTTACCTCAAATGTACCTTACAAATCTCAAAATCGAATTAATTAATGATCAACAAATATTAGCGAAGAAGAAATTTGAACTATGAACTGTATGTTAACATCCAACTAAAAACAAAATCTATGTTTAAGCTTCCTCACATTTGTTAGAAGAAGATTTTGCAAGTTGAATGTTTTCAAACTGACATTGAATCAACGTGGAAATATGACATCGAAACAACGTTGATCTGACATTGTTTTGCTCATCGAATTAACGTTGAACCAACGTCAGACGCGTCATTCTTTCAAAACTAACGGAAAATCAACTTGAAATCAACGCGTTGTTTCAACGTTTTGAAAGCAAACCAATTTTCGATTTTCATTTAGCTTTGAAGAATGCCGCGTCTGACGTTGATTCAACGTTAATTCGATGAGCAAAATCAACGTTGTTTCAATGTCATGGGAGACGTCGTTTCCACGTTGATTCAATGTCAGTTTGCTGTCTGGGAAGTGTGTCAAGAAGCTGGGATGCCCTGTTGTGCACATCACATGTATGAGCAGACTTGTGTGTGTGTGTTTCAGGTCACTGTTGAAAAGGATGCGCTGGTTGAAGTGAAGAACGTGCCGCCGCAGAAAGCTCCTCCTCAAGGCTGTTTGCAGTATATCCTCGACTGTAATGGTGTTGCTGTGGGACCAAAGCTAGTGCAGGCAAACTAACACAACCATCAGAACTGCTGACAGGGTGTGTTCGAACATTCAAACAGTGGCCTGAGGTGCGGGTAAGAAGTGTTAGTTTGGGCCTGATCTGTCTTTCAGTGTGTACTGTGTAACGCTCACTGTTGTGCGCTTGTGACGGTTGCTTTTGTTTCTGTGTGAAGCGGTCTTCTCTTCAGGGTTGTTGTGTGTGGTGATACTGCAGATTGTGCCTAGTGCTCTTTCAATTGTACTTTATATATTTTTTCTTGTCTTATGTCTATGTTTCAGTAAATTGTGGACAAAGTGTGTGTGCGTGTGTGTGTGTACACGAAAGAAAGGAGACTATAAAACGTAAATGAATACTTTAATTGCATGATCGAAATTGTGTCATTGTGTGTTGAACGGTGAGGTGTGTGTTTTTCTTTTGTGATCACTGTTGAAATAATAGATATCATTCTTGCACTCTAGTATTGTAAATGTGTAATAAAATATGGTGAAATATATTTCCTACATTGAATGAAAGCTGTATTACTGGACATCTGTCATTTTTGGGTTGCAAAAATGTGAACAATTTGTTTCTTGTTAACAATATTAATGCAGAATAGCAAATTAAATACATAATAAGCAATAAAAATATAACTCTGAACAACCACTGATCACTCTTTTTTTTAACGAGATACACAAACCCTGTCACCAAAATCGTTGTTGTGATCTAAATTGTGATCTTAACCCCTGATTTATCAATGAAAACACTAAACAAAAATCTATAAAGGAACAAAATTATCACGTTTTGATTAATTTACAAAAACGCTTCATTTTAAAATATCCTTGTTGCAAGTAAAATGTTTTTTATCATAGTAATAAGTGTACTCTACATAGTTATATGGAACATATCGTCGTCACGGTGTGACTCTGTTCTTGCTCATCATCGTCATCTTCTTTACTGAACAGTCGTTATTCAGATGAAGTCACTTCAGTGTTGATTCGGTTCAGTTCAATAAGTTCATCAAACTGGAATGAGTTTATTTCCGCTATACAGAAAACAGCTCAGCTCAGTTCTTATATAATGGTGTCAGTGCCGTCAGATCAGTAATACTGTTGAATATGAAGTGTCCTCAACTAAGCAAACCAGAGCGACAGTGGCAAGAACACACACTCCATCAGGAGACAGAATAGAGAAAACCCTTGGGAGAACCCAGGCTCAGTCGGGGAACACTTCTCCTCTGGCCAATGAACCAACCGTGTATGATTATGATTCAGGCAGTAACACAGGTCAGAAATCAGACTGTGGATTGATATAACTCACATCCAGCTCCTCCTGATTGAAGATTGGGATACATCACACATTTTCTGACATCCATGGTATCATCCAGAAAATTCTATCAATGCCAGATGAAAAGGTTAAAGTGGCGAAAATGGCGAAAATTTTCCCAATCAAATTCAAAACGCATGGATTGTTCCACTTGATCAGAAGTTTCATGTGAATGAACACTGGTAAACTGAAGCGCTTAGCTAGCTCTTTACTTTTCATAACCTTTGTTACTTTCATTAAACTATATAACGGACAGGTTTCTAAACAACACCGAACAAGAGAACTAGGTTGTAATAATATACTATTTTTCATGTAAAACATGATGCATTAGATTCTTCTTGCATTTGTCACATACAAATTGTGAAAATTGGGACAAAGCGCCTGTCTCGTTAGCCATGACATAATCAATCAGAGGGACAAAGAAGCAAAATTCACGGTTCATTGTTGGACAGCGCAAGCCTGATGTCATCCTCCACCTGGAGCCGGTTCCTCCATGTCAACGGAAAGGTCTTTTCCTGGCAACCGAAGGGATCCGTGATCGGCAAATGACATGAAATAACGGCCGAATTGTTGTTTCAGTCCTTTAACATGCCGAGCTTCTGTTCATCAGTTGCTAAGTTGGGAAACATGTCAACATTTTTATTAATCAGCTGATCGAGCCAAAGATCCAAACGAATGCACTGACTTTCTCTGAAAGAAGCTAGATTTGGCATCTCTCCCTTGCATCAATGTCTTCAACAAATTCAACCAGCGGAAAAGATGTGAAACTGATCTAACCACAGGGGGCCGACCAGGTACTGCCAAAACATCGACAAGAAACGTCCACCTCTGAATGCAATTCATGCGACCTCTGGAGAGCCAGCGAACCTGGCTTACAGTACGTCAGATACAGTTTTGATGTATCTGACGTTAGCAGCTGTGCCAGTCGTCTCATCAAGCTTCAGGGCACAGTACTGGCTTTGCATGATGTTAGCTAGCAGTCACTCCCTAACGTCGCTTGCCATGTCAGATATGCGGTGGCTAACGGTGTCGTTAGAAAGAGGTGCTGAGACACTCTCTCCAAACATAGCAGGTGAGATCAGCACCTCAGCAATTGTGTGAGTTTCTCCTAATTTGGCAACTCGTAGCGAGACGTGGAAGGAGACCTGACACCCAGACACCTGTTAGGCGTGATGTGTGTTTGCTGATGTTGCGTTTCTGTTGTGTTAGGCAAGATAACTTTAATTTGAAAGAATCTAAGGGTTTGTCTTTGAGGGTCAGGTGTTTGGTTTCTAAATGCCATCATCTGCACATGTAACTCCCTGGAGCAGCGGGTCAGCGTCTGTCCCAGACACCGTACCGCCAGACTGAAGATAGCCAATGTCAGACTTTGCAACTGAGTTCTTGCATTTGTAGTGGGAACAATTCTTGAGTTGTGGAGTTGTTGAGGGTTCCGGCAGTGGCAAGGGGAAGTTATCTTTCTTCATGAGCACATGGATAGTTTGGTCAAGGCCTGGGGTCCTTGAGGCCACAATGAGCACCCAGGAGAAGTGAGGAAGTCGGAAGAGTGGGTGATTGGAGTTGTTGTTGGTTGGAGTCCTGGTTTTTAAAGGGATAGTTCACTTTGAAATTAATTTTTGATATGTTTTATCTTACCTCAAGGGCATCCAAGATGTAGGTGTCTTTGTTTCCAGTATTTTCAATTTTGACATTTTTCAGTCAAACCGTTTTTGTCTATCAGTCATACACTGGAGGCTAAGGGGGTCCACCAAAGAGCAGCACAGAGAAGTCCAAATTAAACATGATTTAATGACTCGTAAATGTAAGTACACACTGATGGCCTAAGACACGAAACGAGCGGTTTGTGAGAGAAAACAAACAGTATTTATATCGTTTTACCTCTTGTAATCACAGCCATGACAAAATGATCTGACGGCACGGGCGCTTCGGTCTGGAAGTGATCGACGTCACTCTTTGTTTATACAGAGATTTGGGAAGTTTTACCTTTCCCTAAACATGTTTAGAATGACTGAAAGCCGATTTCGGGATATCTAAATATGTTTAGTAAAAGGTAAAACTTCCGAAATCTCCGCGTAAATATTGAGTGACGTCACACGCAAGCGATCACTTCCGGCGTAACATTGAACTGATTCAGTTCGGTTCAGTTGGACATTGAGCAACTGATTCAGATCACTTGGATTACACGAGGTAAAAACCATATAAATACTGTTCGTTTTCTCACACAAACCGCTCGTTTCGTGTCTTACGCCATTTACGAGTCATTAAATCATGTTTAATTTGGACTTCTCTGTGCTGCTCTTTGGTGGACCCCCTTAGCCTCCAGTGTATGACTGATAGACAACAACGGTTTGACTGAAAAATGTCAAAATTGAAAATACTGTAGAAACAAAGACACCTACATCTTGGATGCCCTTGAGGTGAGATAAAACATATCAAACATTAATTTCAAAGTGAACTATCCCTTTAACTCCTAAGATTGTCCTTGGCCCATGCATGAGGCCATTTCTGGCTGGATCAAGGCCTGCTGGACCCTCGGGCCCCCATGTATCAGCAGAAACAGTGTTTGCGGCTGGATAAAAAACTAAGTGAGGGAGGACACTGTGGACTGTCTCTAAAATAGCCTGAGAAAGGCTGTCTTGGAAATGTCTTTCTACTTGGAAAGCAATAAGATACAGAGTACTCGCATGATGCTCTGTCCTTTTCTTGGAAACATGTTGTGCCCTGTCCTGATCTCTCCGAGAACCGCTGCCCTGAGAACCACCAGAACCAATGAGAATTGTGGGATATATTTCAATATCTGTTGTGCTTCTTCAAAGCAGCTAAAAAAACAACTTAACAACTTACCTAAAAGAGCATAACTGGATGAAGCCTGTAATGGTTAAAAAAAACATTAACTCAGCATAAGACGACATACAGTGATAGAAAAGGGCATTTAACTTAATTTTATTAAAACAATTGATTAACAGTATGTACTCTATACATATCAAGAACACCTTCAAAATACTTGACATCACAAAACTGATCTCAAGTCGCGCCTTGAACACCACTCAATGGCAACTCAATACTGACTAAATTATGAAGCTCTTTGTGTGTACATAATACCGTATATAAACATCTTCACTCTTTGAGCATTAGGGCAACATCTTTTCAGACACATAAAAATTAGGGATTGTAGCAAATTTCTTATTTTCTAAAAGTCCCTGCATCTGTCCCAGAAAACAGCCTTGATTGTGAGAGCATCTGAAGTCTTCAAGCCACTGTCCTGATGTCCTCGCCGTGGGACGCTCGGTGCAGAGAGGGTTCAGACGTGCTGCGGTTGATCTTGGGTAGTGAGTGTTGCAGGAGCTCAATGGAGGACAGGATCTGTGGACACGGATGACAGGAATCCATAATTTCCTGAAACTACCACAGCTGTTCGTCTACATTTTTCAGTTACCAACCAGAATCCAGCATTGAACAGTGCTGTGACCATAGATATCCATAATAAAGGCTAGATGTCTCGTCCGTGCTGCTGGCCAATTGAGGTGGCGGCCATCTTGCCACAGTCAGCTCGCTCACTCGTAACACTGTTTCAATGGTGCATGTACTTTTTAAATAACCATTACTTGCTCAATTTTCTACCGATTTTCAAACGGTTTGGTTTGTTATAAATATCAGAGGTGTAGTTATGACACTGCATACTTATGAATAATAAGTGTATAAATAAATAATCATCCAGAATTATAGCTACGTTAATAACGTTTGGAACTAACCAAACCGTTTGTAAATCCGTCAAGATTTCAACGAGATAAGAGTATGTGTGTTCGTGATGATCACTCATCTTACATCAGCTTGCCTGTGACAAGATGGCCGCCAGTGATGACGATAGAGACTCCATCGTAAGACATCTAGCCTTTATTATGGATATCTATGGCTGTGACACAAGCTCGGCTCAGCATGCAGTAAGTAAGGGATGATGTGCATCCAGCCGGTTATTCTCTCAGAATAAACCCGACGGGTGATCAGGATCCGGTCTTCATGAGCCTGAGGGGTTTATTCTGAGATAACACACACACACACACACACACACACCTGAAGGGGTTTACTCTGAGATTTGAGTTAAGTTCAATTGTGGCCACATTTAGTGTTATTTATATTGTAGCTATTTTTTTGTCAATTTGCTATAGACCTATAAATGTATTTTCTTGTTTGTTTTGTAATGCTTTTTTACATCTTGGCCAGGGGACTACAGATGAAAAATAGCCTTTTGGCTAATTCTGGCTTTTTTAACCATGTTTGTTCATGCGTTTTGTGAAATTGCACTGTCCCCTTTTAAATAAACCAATAAATCAAATCAAATTTAATTTATCTGTATTTACATATTGGAAACAAATGATACCACTGTGCTCATGTTTTAACTAAAAGAAAGGTAAGAATTAAAGTGCTCAATGATTTCTTCATTCATGGAGAGATACTGTATATACACAGTGATGTGAATAAGTGTTGGCCCCCATGCTAAAGTTGCCTAAAAAGAGGAATAAAAAAAATCATCTTTTGGATATTGATCTTAATGCCTTAATTAGAAAAATGAGGAAAACTCCAACCTTTAAGGACACCAATTTTCTTTGTGAATGAATAATGCATCATAAATAAATAAATGTTTTTCCTTAAAATACAGGGTGCATAAGTCAGGACACCCCTATGTTAAATTCCCATAGAGTCAGGCAGATTTTTATTTTTAAAAGCCAGTTATTTCATGGATCCCGGATAATATGCATCCCGATAAAGTTCCCTTGGCCTTTGGGATTAAAATATCCCCACATCATCATCACACACCTTCCACCACACCTAGAGATTGGCATGGGGTACTTTCCATAAGATCATCTTTCAATGCAAATCAAACCAGCTATTAGGCTAACTGAAGTAAAACCATGCCAATCTCTAAAAGAGAGCACACACACACCTGAGGGAAGAGAGGCCGCTCGTCCTTGCACTTCTTGATGCAGTCGGCCACCAGTCTCTTCATGGCCTTGGGACATCTCTTATACAGCTTACTGAGGTCTGGGGACAGATATCCCCGACCGACCATGAAAATGATCTGCATACAACAGTAAATGCAGACAAACACTTCAGCACAGTATTGCACAGAGGAGATATTTAGTGTAGGACTTCATTAAATAATAGTTAAAGGTCGTATTATGCCCTTTCATGTAGTCTTGATTTTGTTTTTGGGGTGTACTACAATATGGTTTCATGATGGATTGTTCAAAAAACGAAATATATCATCACATATATTACAGCTCCTCTGGAACGGCCAGTGTGTTGTGATTGGCTCGTGTTCAGGAACTGTCCCGCCCCTCCAATAACGGCGAGCTCTAGTCAGATGTAAATATTAACTTGTGATTGGCTCATGGATTTCACAGACAGTTTCAAAGTGGTGTGTGTTTTTGTTTGTTTCTGATCGATTACACATAAGATGTTATCCATCATTTAATCGTATTTGTCGGAAAACTAAGATAACACAAACAGAAATCGATCACAAAACCATGGATCATTTTCCTAAGGGGCGGTGAGGCGTCTTCCAAGAGCAAGAGCTTAAACAAGCGGTAACGTGACCTGAAGGGCTGTGCCTAAGACTGACACGACAGGTCATGAATATGAAGGAGGGTCACGCATGTTTATGAAGTGTTGTTCGCTCAGTTATGACATTTTGAATGCAAATGTGACATTGTTTGAGATGTCTTCATGACAACTTGACATAAACCAATACATCATAACCTGTCAGTGTCTCGGTAATGACAACTTGACATTAACAAGGCAATATAAATATGTCAAACATGACATGCTGTCGTAAAACAGGGACAGCACTCTTCATCATCTCTAATGCAGCTCAGGCCTCGCTAATTCTTTATATTTGAAAGCTGATAACCGATATATCGGCCGATAAACTCAAATCCAAATATGTATCTAATTTTAGAGCCTGATTACAAAAACAAAAGTCTCACAATTAAATCCATGTCCCAAGCGCACGATTATAATGATGTTCTCATTATAGTGTTGTATAGCCGATATGACAGATATGTGCTGCACATGTTGTACCGAACCGCATTGTCATTTTTTGAAGAGATTTCAATCCTATTTCAAGAAATTCAAAAACATAAACAGTGCTCAACAAGTGTCTCAGCTGAAGGGAGTAATACATTATTTATCGGCTTTAATACATCGGCCACATTTTCTTACCAGGCCGATATCGATACCATTAAAAATGAACATATATCGGCCGATATCGTTATGCTGGCCGATATATCGTGCATCCCTAACACTAGCTAAAGTTCACTCAGTGAAAAAGCATAATAGGACCCTTTAATGGTCTGTAATAGACAGAAGTTTCTCCTAATATTAACACAATACTGATAAATCTCACAAAAATGGTCAGAGTCAAAAAACCTTTAAAAATATTTATAATTAGAGTCTAAATTTGAAATCATTGTTGACGCTTTTCACTGTGGCATGATTTTTATGACAATTAAGCACACACATTATTTATTAACACATAAAATGGCCGTGGCAGTGAACATTTCTACTTATTAAACAGAAAAAGAAGTCTTGACAGTATTATTTTAATAACTGTAATGGGAACAAGCACTGTGCTTAACTTAAGAAAACACACGTACACACACATCTGAGAGTGTTCCTGTGTGCATGTTCAGTCATAAGCTGCAGAATAGCTTCATGGTTACTGAAACTGGAGTGTTGTTGCATATTAATGCAAAAATATTAATTTATATTTCAAGTCGTTTCATGACTGCCCTTTCAAGTGAACTCCTGAAAAACATTAAAAACATGCGCCTTGACCAAGTGTGTGTTACCTGGTCTCGGTTGGCTATCTGCGAGTAGGGCAGCTCTCCGGTCATCAACTCGAACAGCACCATGCCGTAGGAATACACATCCGACTGGAAGCTGTACGGGTTGTTGTCCTGCATTCGGATGACCTCGGGGGCCTGACGGAGAACAGCACAGGTCAGGTGGGTAAAGGCTCAGGAAAGATCGGAGAAAATGAGCACAGCACTGACCATCCACAGAATGGACCCCGACGGCTGTTCCACCTGCTGAGAACCGGTCCACCGGGCCTTCACCGTGGCCAGCCCAAAGTCCCCGATCTTCACCGCCAGCCCTTCGTGTAAGAAGATGTCTGTGCTGGAGTTAAAGTCAAGCCGAGCATCTGCTGGCAGGAACAGCTCGCTCTGACAGGAGGAAACGGCGGCCATGTTTCTTCAGGCATAAACACACATTTATGAATCTTTTTAGACATACAGAGCTGAAGGACCTCGCTGCGTCCACTTGGAGCAGATTTTGCTGCACAGAATTGCCATTACACACGCATTCAGATTCATGCTCACAGGAAGTACTGGATGATGTCATGCTTTTCTCTACACGCCCTTTAAAGGAGTAGTTCACTTTTGAAAAAACTTTTGCTGATAATTTACTCACCCCCATGTCATCCAAGATGTCCATGTCTTTCTTTCTTCAGTCGAAAAGAAATTAAGGTTTTTGATGAAAACATTCCAGGATTTTCTCCATATAATGGACTTCAATGGGGTCCAAATGAGAGTTTCAGTGCAAACTGTTCAAATGTCTTTAAACGACACCAGACGATGAATAAGGGTCTTATCATGCGAAACGATCGCTTATTTCAAAACTTATTCCAAAAATGTAACTTTTCTAAGGACAAATGCTAGCCTTGCTCTATTCTGTGAGGCGCGTTTGCAACGTCACGTAATACGTAATTACGTTCAAAAGGTCACGGGGGACGTAGCCGGAAGTACAGAATCAAAATCGTCTGACATCGTTGTTTTACCTTTTAAATCCTTTTTTTGTGAGTTAGTTTGCACGTTCAACTTATGCGTTCAACTTGTAAACACTGACTCTGTACTTCCGGCTACGTCACCCGTGACCTTTTGAACGTAATTACGTATTACGTGACGTTGCAAACGCGCCTCACAGAATAGAGCAAGGCTAGCATTTGTCCTTAGAAAAGTTACATTTTTGGAATAAGTTTTGAAATAAGCGATCGTTTCGCATGATAAGACCCTTATTCATCGTCTGGTGTCGTTTAAAGACATTTGAACAGTTTGCACTGAAACTCTCATTTGGACCTTGAACCGTTTGGTCCCCATTGAAGTCCATTATATGGAGAAAATCCTGGAATGTTTTCATCAAAAACCTTAATTTCTTTTCGACTGAAGAAAGAAAGACATGGACATCTTGGATGACATGGGGGTGAGTAAATTATCAGCAATTTTTTTTTTTTTTTAAAGTGAACTACTCCTTTAATAAGACTATATAAATCAAGCAAGTCTGTCCGACGCTCTTCCGGCCCTGGATGTAGACAACCCTTCGTAAAAGATCAAACTGTTACAAATGAAAGTTTATTTGCAAGCAAGTTAGGATCATAAAAAACATCAAAAAACAATTCGACATTTATAAATTCGCCGGTTTAATAATGCATATGGAAATAGTAAAATGATGTTGGTACTACATTTTTAACAATCAAACTGCATATACCTAGATAATTAAAATGTTAGCAGTGAATGATAATCAGGTTTATTCGGATATGTTAGTTTTGGTTAGTAGAAGTTCTGAATCGTCATTAAAACATTTGGCATTTAACAGAGTCTGTCGTGTGTAAACGCTTGACGCACTATAAAGGTCACGTATCGGTACCGTACATTGATGCAAGTCTACTGAAAAATTCAAAGCTTTGCTGTCATTCAATGTCATGAGGATTGCAAACATTGACAACACCTGGGACTTCCTTTATAAGCACTACAAGCCAAACATGTGTAAAGCCGGCCAATCAGAGCTTGTGATTTGGGTATTTTCGTGCAATAGACAGAGACTGAGTGCTGTAGCTAAATCTGCCTTTAGGAAACGATGTCACATATAAAGGATACTGTTTGACTTCATGTCACGGTGGATGATGTTTTTAGCGTGTAGATAGCTGTGAGAGAAAGCAAACATGGTCAATAACAGTTGAGAAACTCCCACAGGAGGAATCCCTCAATCCGGGACGGGACACTCACTCCATGCCCTGAGCGGTCTGTCTCGCGATATCCATCAGCTGGAACATCTGGAAGTTGGTCTCTTGCACGTGGAGGTGTTTATAGAGACTGCTGCCTTCACACCACTGCGTTACTATCGCAAGGTTGTCTTTCGTCATGTAGCCCATGAACAGTAGGATGTTGACGTGTCGGGTTTTCCTGTTGGCACGAGGACACAACAATTCAGATGCATCAAACGCTAACGAGCAATAGTGCCGAGCAGTGTGGCCAAAATCTTAAATCAGTGCAACGCTTCTAGGTTGTACATCACACGCATCACATGACCAGCGTTGGCCAATAGGGAGAATACACTGCGCAAACTCACTCGAGACCCACAGAGAAGTTATTTTTGTTTGTTTTTTGCGCACAAAAAGTATCTCGTCGCTTGATAATCTAAAGGTTGATTCGCTGGACTATTTTAACGATGTCTTTAACTTTTCTGGGCCGGCCGGGTTCGATCCCTTAGAAGAAGCCTATGGAGGAGTGAGACAGCTCTCAGATTTAATCACAAATAATATTAATTTGTGTCCTGAAGATGAACGAAATCTTACGGGGTTAGGAACAACATGAGGGCGAGTAATTACTGACAAGAATTGAGCAAATGCACTCCTGAGAGCATATGTGCCACCATTAGCTTGTTAACTTTTACTGCAGTAATATATGCAGATATGTACAATAATGATGATTTCAATAGTACATTGAGATTCATTTATGGACATAGAAGTCATGTTTAAAGTGAGTACAAAATGAGTACATGGGGCAAGAATATTCATTTCTGGGTGTAATGCGGCACCACGGCCACTGCTCTAAAGCCCTCCCTCGTGACCATCGTCCGCATCCTACCTGAGAACGGCCACCTCGTTGCGGAAGGCCTGGAACTGCTCCGGGGTGGGGTTGGTGACCTTCAGTATCTTCACGGCCACGTCTCCTACAGCGAGTCACAGCACGAGTTAACCACGGCATTAGAGACCGAAGCTGGCGGGGTTAAACCGATGCTTACCGTGCCATTTCCCTTTATACACGGTCCCGAAGGAGCCGGAGCCGATGCGACTCAGCAGCATCACCTCGCTAGCCTCGATCTCCCAGTAATAGCTGGAGTCTCTCTTATCCCGCGGCCGCTAAAAAAACAATAACTGCTGTTAGCACTTAAAGTAACAACAGGGAACTTTTCAACCTTCATAATATATTTCCAAGTCTCTTCAACTTACAATAGGTTGAGTGACACATCTGCCTTAGCCTGACGGGGTCTGAAATGTTTTTAATCGTACTTTTAAACGTCGGGTTTCGGGTAGTAACCGGCAAACAAAATTCGACTGCTTGACGGCATATACGTCACTTCCACCACCACCGCCACTTCCTTAAAATCGGACGTGCGAGCCAAATGTTATAGTCATGGACGAAGCAGCACAGAAAAACAAGAAAGCAAAGGTTTTATCAGAGCAAAGCAAAACGAGAAAAAGAGAAAGTGATCAAGGATCAACATTGGGCCAGCGTTTTCTCGCAGGCGTGAGCTGAAGGAGGAGGAGGAGGGCGAACCGATGCGTACTTGGCTATCATGCTTTTGGACTAGTAAGTACGTTATATTGCTTGCATACTAGCCTATCTCTCTTCTCTTTGTTTTTTTTGTCCGCCTTACTATGTTACTTGTTCGTTGCTCCACAAGTCGCGCGTCTACATTTGAAATCGAACTTGAGCGCGCAAAAGACGTGAGCAGCCTTTTAACGGCTATATCATGCTGACTCAATAGATTGTGTTTTCTTAATGTTTTCGTTTTTATTTGTACACTTGACGCATTTGAAAATAGCCTAAATAATGCAACAAAACGAAAACAAACCTATACGCGGTCCTACAGCCTATTATTAGGATTGTTTTTAGGCTGTTTGGGTTTTTTGTGTGTTGTTTTAAAAGTAGGGCTGTGCAAAAATTAATTGCGATTAATCGCATCCAAAATAAAAGTCTGTGTTTACATAAAATATTTGTGTGTGCTGTATATAATTATTTTGTATATATAAATACACACACATGCATGTATATATTTAAGAAAATGTGTTATTCCTATATAAAATATTTATATTTATATAATATAGATTATGTATTTATAACTATATACAGAATTTAAGCGCAAATAATTCTTAAATATATACATGCATGCATAGGTATTTATATATACAAAATAATTATACACAGCACACACAAATATATTATGTAAACACAGACTTTTATTTTGGATGCGATTAATCGCAATTAATTTTTGCACAGCCCTATTTAAAAGGCCTTGATCGTCAGGACGAAAGTTAACCCATAGCTTTGAAAGTAATATAAAGCCTGTATAAACGAGAGCTTTTGTTGGGATTTTTCATGATGTGGCAGATAGCAGTTGTATTTTTTGCAGCGTGTGGTCAGGTGCGCGATTGTGACAGAGCTCTTCACTTTTTGCAGTTAAAAAAATCACTTAATTTTCAAAGAATTGTATTATTATTATAGTTTTATTTATTTGTGATGTTTTTCGTTGTTGTTTTATAAATGCTCAATGACAATTGTTTAAAAAATGTTTAATCAAAACGTTTTTAGTTTTTTTTTGTCGACTAATCGTTGCGCAGGACAAGACTTTTGGATTTCTTTGGTTGACTACAGCCCTAGAAATTTCATATTTTAAGACATCTTCAGTTTTCTTCAAAATTGTATTTAAGACGTTTTAAGAGTTTTTAAGGACCCTTGTGTGGATGGGCTCCTGTCACTGCTAACACCTGCGTGCCATGGGTTAGGTGGAAACCTGAGTGCTTCGCAGCGTCCGCTGAGACGTTTACAGCACGACACACGTATAAATAATCCTGCCGAAGACGAGCTTCAGCACTGTTGTGTACAGAGCAAGCAGAAGAAGAGCTGGCTTACGATGGTGAGCTTCTCCGGCGTGCGTTCAGTGCTGGGGACGGCGGGCTGGGTCCGGGCCGTGGGGCTCTGAGCCGGAGAACCGCCAGCTGAACACACACATATACATCAGCCATACTCACGCCTAACCCACAGCACACACATTCACATCAGTCTCATTCTCACCTGAGCTGTGATGAACGCGCATGGCATCCTAGAGGAAGCAGAAGACAACAATATCAAGAATAAACACACAAACGCTCGATCTTTTCAGTCTGCGAGACAGAAGTTTACACAATCTCCTGTAGCGTTGCTCAACACATATGATCCTCAATCTCCCTTCTTAAAGTTCTTTAGACAACAAACTACATGAAAGTCATATTTCAATGCACAGAGCAGAAGCACAAGAAGAACGTTTTCGAGCGTGCTAAGACAGACACCACGTCTGACCCCTGCTGTTCATCTCCGGCGCTGACCCGGAGACTGTGGGTCTGCTGCATTTCAAATCAGTTGCACAGGTTCTCTAGTTTAAAGGGTTAGTTGACTCAAAAATGAAAATTCTGTCAGTATTTACTCACCCTCAGGTTATTTTTTCTGCTGAACACAAAGGAAGATATTTGGAAGAATGTTTTCAATCAAACAGATCTCATTCCCCATTGACTACCATAGTTATACCATTATAGTCAATGGGGAATGAGATCTGTTTGATTAAAACATTCTTCCAAATATCTTCCTTTGTGTTCAGCAGAAAAAATAACCTGAGGGTGAGTAAATACTGACAGAATTTTCATTTTTGGGTCAACTAACCCTTTAATTTGTTAAATTGTATAAAACTTTTACATAAATGTTAATTAGAAATGTTATAATCCTTTTTATGTAAAATTTATACAATTTAACAAATTAAAGGGTTAGTTGACCCAAAAATGAAAATTCTGTCAGTATTTACTTACCCTCGTGTTGTTCGGAAGATATTTGGAAGAATGTTTTAATCAAACAGATCTCAATCCCCATTGACTACCATAGTAGGAAAAAATACATAGTGTGGGGATTGAGATCTGTCTGATTAAAACATTCTTCCAAATATCTTCCTTTATAAACACATAGAGGTTTGGAACAACACGAGGGTGAGTAAATTATTAAACTATTTTCATTTTTGGGTCAACTAACCCTTTAATTTGTTAAATTGTATAAAACTTTTACATAAATGTTAATTAGAAATGTTACAATCCTTCCAACGCAATAGCAGGCTTCAGCGAAGCACGAGTGTGTTGTGTGTGTGTGTGTGTATCCTGGAGCAGGCTTCAGCACAGCACAGCCGCTCACAGACGGACCCAGCTCACTCACACACACCGCGGCCCAATCAGGGTGCATCGTCTGCTTGGTTCGGTTCGCTTTCACAAGACAACCCTTCAAAGCATGCCAACATGTGTTTATTTCAAGCCACATCAAGTCACATGCTAAACAAGTCAGTTAAGCTGTCCTCTTATTGGTCAGTTTCCTTTCCTTAAACCATCAAGGTGGACTGACGAGTTTGATCCGCAAGCTTATCTGTATCTGTCGAGACACAACAATCACTTACACAACTGCATGTGCATGTGTATACTGAGGCCCCGTCCACACTACTGCGTTTTCGTTTAAAAACGGAGACCTTTTGCTACGTTTGCACCTCCCGTGCAGACAAAACGGGAAAAACTAAAATGAGCTAAAATGGAGAAGTTTAGAAACGCTGCAGCTCTGTTTTGAATCTCCGGAGGGCGTTTTAGTGTGGACGAGACAAAACGGAGGAGTTCAGAAACGCTGGCGCTCGGCTCTATGATTGGGTGTTATCAGTCATGACGTATCCTTCCCTGATTCGTCAATCACTGTTTACACCGGCACGTGCATGCCCAGTGTTGGTGAATGGTCACGTGATCCACGTTTCCAGCCGTTTTAATGTGGACGGAGATCATTTCTAATACGCAGATAAAGCGCTGGTGTGGACGGAGATCATAATCGTTTTAATTCTCCGTTTTTAAACGAAAACGCAGTAGTGTGGACGGGGCCTGAGAGCGGGAATCAAGGCTTCGTCGGGATAACGTTCTGGCAAGGCATAGAGATCACTTAGCATACACAATAATTAAAGATGAAGAGGCTCTCTTTGGTTTTCAACTGTGATAACTAATGTGCAGAATCACAGAATCAGACACTGCTGCTCTTTATAGCACATTTCCCGTTATGAATTATGATAACGACTAGTTCGTTGGGACGTTATAGGGCTCGTACAGTCCTGTAAAATTAAATTCCAGGACTTTTTGGTTTTCTACAGGACTTCAGTTAGAGATCTCACTTATCAAACTATATCTTTATTATCTTTCAACTTAAAGGAATACTTTTCAAAAAAACTTTTGCTGATAATTTACTCGCCCCCATGTCATCCAAGATGTCCATGTCTTTCTTTCCTCAGTCGAAAAGAAATTAAGGTTTTTGATGAAAACATTCCAGGATTTTCTCCATATAATGGACTTCAATGGGAACCAAACGGTTCAAGGTCCAAAAGACAGTTTCAGTGCAAACTGTTCAAAGGGCTTTAAACCACACCAGATGATGAATAAGGGTCTTATCAAGCGAAACGATCGATTATTTAATAAATAAATAACAAAGTTTAAGTTTTATAAGCTCAAATGCTCGCCTTGCTCTGTTCTGTGATGCGCGTGACTCTCCTGTTCGAACTCGTTCATCACAATGAACGAATCTTTTCCTGAGTCAACTCGTTCGTTCGTTGAATGAGCCAATTATTTTGATAAACGAACATTTTGATGGTTCCAATTGAAGTCCATTATATGGAGAAAATCCTGGAATTTCTTTTCGACTGAGGAAAGAAAGACATGGACATCTTGGATGACATGGGGGTGAGGAAATTATCAGCAAAAGTTTTTTTTTTTAAAGTGAACTACTCCTTTAAATAGGTAAATAGATACACAAAGATAAACCAATAAAACTAAATGCTACAAATAAAGTGCATCCGATGCGATGACTGTGGCAACCTTCACCACTGAAAGCAATAGCATACTATGACAAAGATATCGCTTTCAGACTGATTTTTCTCCCATGAATATACGATTGAGCTGAAGAATAAAAGCTGTATCATATACGTGGATATTTATGAGCAATATCACACTCATAGCCATGGGAAATGACTCAATGGCTGCAGAGTTCATTCTATGTGAAAAGATCGTTTTATCGATAAAATGAAACGCATATATTGTCTTTCGATAATTCAGTCGTTTTTCAAGTACCTGTTCATAAATATGGTCGTTTTCAAGGATTTTCCAGGACTTCAATTTCAAAAAGTCAAATTCAAGCATGTCAAGCAGCTTGTAGGAACTGTTTCGAGTTGGTTTCAGACAATCTCAGAGCGATGGTTTCAGTGCGGACCCGGATTGTCGTGTTCGTACGAACCGAACCAAGAGAGAAAGCCCTTCACCTCAGGCAGTGTGAGCAAGCTTCTGTCAGTCGAGCACTACTTCAGACACCGAGCAGAAGAAAACACCTACTCTTCTCTTCAGACAACACTGCTGATGGCCCCAGGAGCTCGCAGACGTGTCTGGCTACTCACAACGGTACAACAACAAGACAGAGAAGAAGGAGGAGAACAGCAAATCTTGAGAGTTTGACAGCGGTCACACAAACAGAGGGAAGTAGCGCTGGAGCGAGACAGGAGTGTGTGTGGCGCGTGCTCACCTGGATCTGGCTGGTGTGTATGGGCAGGGTTGTGCTGAGCATGTTGACGTTGGGTGTGGAGGTGGAGCGCAGTCTGGGCGTCAGAGCTGAAGGGCTGGAGTAACTGAACACATGAGGCTATGAGCTAATGGAAACACTACTGCATACACACACGGACAGGGCAGTATCGAGAAACATGAACGTCACAGACACTACGGGATGGGGGAACTTGGAGACAAACAGCAACTTTCATTTCAATTTATTACTCAAATTTCATAAACCAAAATCCTCCTAGATGGCCTTACCAACAACACACTGCAGGTGTGTCCAATAATCCACAAATGAAATTTAAAGGGTTAGTTCAGCCAAAAATGAAAATTCTGTCAGTATTCACTCACCCTCATGTTGTTCAACCCCGTAAGACCTTCGTTCATCTTCGCAACACAAATTAAGATATTTAAGATATTAAGATCGCTCCTGCATACTAGTCCATAGGCTTCTTGACTCGAAAAGTCATTAAAGACATCGTTAAAATAGTCCAAGTGACTACAGTGGCTCAATCTTAACTTTATCAAACGACGAGAACACTTTTGTGCGCAAAAAAACAACAAAAATAACGACTTTATTTCAACTATTTGTTTATTTCCCCCTCTGCGCGAGTCAGGTTACTAGTTTAATAGCGTAAGCTTCTGTTATTGTACGTCACACGCATCACACACACATGACCAGCGTCGGCCAATAGTGAGCCTACGTGTGACGTAGCGTTACGCAATCACACTACGTTAACTGACTACAGGCTCATGGAGAAGGAAGTGAATAGTTGAAATAAAGTCGTTATTTTTGTTTGTTTTTTGCGCACAAAAAGTGTTCTCGTCGTTTGATAAAGTTAAGATTGAGCCCCTGTAGTCACTTGGACTATTTTAACGATGTCTTTAATGACTTTTCGAGGACAGCAAGAGCCAGTCCCTCAAGAAGCCTATGGACTGTATGCAGGAGCGATCTTAATATCTTAAATATCTTAATTTGTGTTGCGAAGATGAACGAAGGTCTTGCGGGGTTGGAACAACATGAGGGACAATTTTCATTTTTGGGTGAACTAACCTTTTAAATAGCTTGCATAAAAACCAAAACTAGATTCTTAGATTTCCCTGAAGAAACCTTTAGTGGCGTCTACCCCAGCAACACCACTGGTCCATGTGTTCTGAGTGTTTGCTGAACGGGCCAAGCCAACATCTCTTATTTAATCCATGTATATCTTAATTTTTCTTTTTATTGTACTATCCACCAGGCAAAAGGTGAATTGATTGCCAAGGGAAGTAATAGCACCGCTCAACACAAATTATTACTGAAGTATGTGAAGGATTAGAAAGGGTAATGTTTATTATACAGTTTGTCTGAGCAAAAAGAACTGGATGAAATATATGAAGTGTTCCCCGACTGAGTCTGGGTTCTCCCAAGGGTTTTCTCTATTCTGTCTCCCGATGGAGTGTGTGCTCTTGCCACTGTCGCTCTGGTTTGCTTAGTTGAGGACACTTCATGTTCAACAGTATTACTGATCTGACGGCACTGACACCATTATATAAGAACTGAGCTGAGCTGTTTTCTGTATAGCGGAAATAAACTCATTCCAGTTTGATGAACTTATTGAACTGAACCGAATCAACATTGAAGTGACTTCATCTGAATAACGACTGTTCAGTATTATGCTTTAGAGCTGCTGTACAGCTGAACTCTGTTTGCATCACTGAATCTGTATCTCCTTGTTATCTCTGTAAAGCTGCTTTGAAACAGTCTGTGATGTACAGGGGTTGGACAATGAAACTGAAACACTTGGTTTTACAACACAATAATTTGTTAGTATGGTGAGGGCCTCATTTTGCATCCAAATACAGCACCAATTCATCTTGGGAATGACAGATAGAAGTCCTTCACAGTGACAAGAGGGATTATGAGCCGTTCCTCTTCCAGAACAGTGTCCAGGTCACTATATGATGCTGGTGGACTCGCTCCTCCAAAACACCTCAATAATATTCAGATCTGGTGACTGTGCATGTTCAACGTCACTTTCATCTTCATCAAACCCTTCTGTCACAAGTCTTGCTGTGTGTGTTGGTGCATGATCATGCTGATACACGGTTTGAGCATCAGGTGCTCATGATCCTCCAGAAGGGTTTGGTAGTCCTCGGCAGTGTCGTGTCCATCAAATACAATCAGGATTGTCATTATATTGGAGCTCAAACCATCACTGATCCACCCGTGCTTCACTCTGAAGATTGGCCGCCAGGCATATAGATGTGAAACCTCCAACATTGGCCAGTGTTTCAGTTTCATTGTCCAACCCCTGTATAAAGTGCTATAGAAATAAAGGTGACTCAACTATATGTAACCTAGGCGTTCCTCAAGCCATCAAACCACGAGCAGTCGCTGAACGGTGTGTGTACACTTTCAGAAAAACAGTGGTTTCCATCATGTAATCTGAAATGATGAGTTACCTGTTTCGAGTCAGGGATTCCCTCATTCTGCGAGATGTGAGAGTCGGTAGAGACGGAGTCCCACTTTCACCCGGACTGGGAAACAATCTGCCAAACGCATAGCAGTCAAGCGGCATTTAGTGAGAAATAGACTCATATGTGCAAATCAATTGAGAAATCCCTGGGACTGAATGGGGACGTCAATGTGAAAGCAGCCAGTAAGACGACCTCACATACAGCTCATGTAAAAACAGATTGATGTGGACAGTAGGCCAGTGACGAGGATACGGACACAAACAATCAGGGCACCTCTTGCTTTTTACTCCTCCTTTACGATGATGGCATGTTCACCGTTCAATTGATCCAATCAGCATATCATGTAAACAATTAGATACTTTTTAATCAGCTGTGACCCCTAATTTTCAGTCGTTGGGTATTGATGAAGACAGAGAGCGCGACTCACAGCAGTTGTCTGATGTTGGTCCAGTCTACACACATTGTGGGCACTCTTGTGCTGCAGTGCTCGTGGAACTTGTAGCCACACGTTTGGCACCGGAAACCGTTTAACAGGAACTTCTGGCATATGTCGCAGAAAGCCAATTTCAGAAATGTTTTTCGAACCTGAAAATGAAATAATATTTTTTTAATTGAAGTATGAACAGGATTCTTCAGGTGTGCACAAACAGGCCTGAGTAGTAGCACTCACAAAGTTGTGTGTGGTTAAGGGGACATGGTCTAAAACCTCCACCAGAAGCTCCTCCCCGATGAGCGAGGTAGAGTCTGTGCTCCAGTCCATACGAGACTTCTTGCTGCCAACACACACATACGTTAACCAATTATGAGGGACAACACCAATGTGGACGCGTTATGAATGAACGTTACTCGACAACAACAGATCCTATAACAAAATGTGAAATTAGCACTAACTGCAGTCCAGTATTTAGCTGTAAAATGCATTATTTTACAAGTGCCTTAGCGTATCATTGCGAAACGTCCTGGTTGCGTATGCAACCCACCGTTCCCTGAATGGAGGGAACGGAGGATGTAGTCGATGTCGACTGAATGGGGATCACGCCAGGGAGCCAATCATCTTCGAGTACTATTGAACAAGCCAATAGAAATTGGCGTGCGTGATGACATCACAAATTCCGCCCCCACGGCACAGGTATAAATACGGAAGTGGATGCACGCACTAGTTACTTTTTCGCTGAGGAGCCGAGCGTAACTCGGAGTCAGCGGTGGTCCAGCGTTAGTGGCAAGGGGACTATGTCCTCCGGTCCCTCCTTCAGGGAATGGTGGGTTGCATACGCAACCAGGAGGTTCCCTTTCAGTCAAGAACCTCAAACGTAGTCGACGTCGACTGAATGAGGATAACCATTGAACACGCCACTAAAGCTGACACTTTCCAGTGCCTAGACAAAAGCCTCCGGATCCCCCAATTTAAGGCGGAAAGGGACAGGGCTTAGGCCAAGGAAGTCACGGCTGTTTCTACAGGACCACAACAGTTCCCTTTACAAGGAAGGAAGGGATGCTGCGGAAGCCACATCCTGCCCGAGGGGAGTTAACATGTGGAGAATACACATATGAACTGAGTGGATGACCGACAGTACAACATATGGAATGTCACTGGGGTGGCTCCAGCCTATGACAGGGGAGGAGACTCAACCAGAGAGTGACGGCAAAACAGGCAGGCCTACTCACTGCAAGGAGCCGTACCGTGGAAGAATACACATATGGAATCGCCGTAGGGATCACAGCATATGAATCCAGCTTAACACAGGTTCCACCAGTTCATACGAGTGATAGGCCTGACTTTGGATGTTCCGCCACGTCCGTTGGAGGAACTAAAAAAGGGGAACTCAACTGGAGCAAAAAATTGAGCACGTATCCAGTCCATAGGAGGGGAATGCCGCATCAAGCCGACACAACAAACCAGGCTTACAAGCGAAACTGGCTTCATGTGAAGGGAACCCACAGGAAGCAGCGGTTCAACTAAGGTGTCGCTCAGCCACCAACTCTAGAATATCTGTCAGCGAAGCACTCTGTGTCAATGGCTAGGCGGGAGCACACACTCATTTAAGAGGAGCTCACCACCTAAGCGGACATGTGCGTCTCAGGAATTTCACCAAGATGAAGGCAACTACATTTTCATTGGGCCAAACTCACTTGAAAACAGCCTTCCCTCTTTGCTGATTTCCTTAACAAATAAGAGCTGGTCTGAGGTCCTCTTCAATGAAGCGGTTGGACAGAGAAAGCCTGGGCTCACCACCTAGTCCCAGTTTGAGGGAGAGGTAGGAAACTTGGGAACATATCCAGGTTGGGGTCTCAGCTTGTGAGAGTTAGCCAGCAAGTCCCTACCCTTTAGTAGAGACCATGTGAGCAGGAGGCTGTCGAGGGAACTAGGTCTGGTTGGGCCAATGAGGGAAAACTATCAAGATTTGTTCCACTTCTGACTTCTGAGCACACTAGGTTCAAGTGACATGCGCGCACAAGACAGGAGCACTGCTTCACACTATGATGTGAAGATCACTAAGCTCAGGAGCATTTCTGCTCAACACCTGAGAGTGATGAAATTCACTGAGCTTCAGGAGCAGCTGGACCGCCAGGGGATGAGGCACGTTGGCGGCACAATTGAGCAGGCTGGAAGAAATTTATAGTGGAATCAATTGACCTCAGAAGCTTTGACAAGGAGGAGGTGACGGGCGAGTTGTGACATTCAAGGGAAGCTTTTCAGACCAGTACCAGCTGGCTGAGCAGCGGTGGCTCAAAACAAGGTGAACTGCTAACTTGAGGTAACAAATAGCAATGTAGTCGGAGGTCGCTCAGGCCTCCGTTAAAGCATGGCCTTTGTACCTAGCTCCTCAGTCGGTGTTAGTAGACCTCGTTCTAGGAGCGTTTTGGCCCGGATAAACGAAGGGACTGAACATGGGCTGAGGGTTTGGCAACAGGCTGGGGTGATCTCGCCACACAGGGCTTGCCGCTCTCCCACGGTCACCTCGGGACTCGATCAAAAAGCTAGTGCTGAAGCGGTCTTCACATGGAGGAAGCCAAAGTGGCAGTGGCATATGCCCCGGAAGCCTCCGAAAATCTTTCAGTGAGACCCTTTCTCACTTCAAGCACCAGCCGAACACACCCTTCTTAAAGAGACGTGCCTAGAGCGGGCTGGGCATCCTTACTGCGGCTGGCTCCATGCTGAGGCCCAGTGGGTGCAGCGGCAGGAGAACGGCCTCGGCGAAGAGCAGGCGGAGGAACTGCCACCGGTGGCGGGGTGGAGGCAGCAGCGAGCCGCCGGGGCAGGATGTGTCGGATGGCCTCCTTCTGTGCTTGGGCGGCAGAGAACTGTTGGACGCAGTTTTCCACCATGTCGGCGACCAGCCTAACCTGGGAAATTGGGGAGACCAGGAAGCGAACCTTGTCCACATCCACCATAACAATCAGGCTGAGCCAATGATGGCGCTCCTGGACAACAAAGGTGGACATCGTCAGATCGATCGCACACGCCACAACACTGTTGTGGTGAGATCGGAAGCACTGCGGTGCTCACTTATGAGCGCACAGTCTGGGCTACCCTCGTGCATGTCCATGGGTGCCCTGGCCTGACAGACCTGTAGCAGCGTCATGTCACGCAAGAGGAGGCGGCTTGCCCACAGGATTTGTAAGCCCTGGCTGTCGGAACGGACAAGATCTCACAGGCCTTAGTGGGGAGACGAGGATCCCTTAAAAGGCAGTGACCACCGGACACAGGTGCACCAGTGTCACGACAGACCACTCCACTGGAAAGATAACCTTGCAACCCTTCACCGCTCCTCCATCAAGGCTAGTGAGGGGGAAAAGATATTCAGGCAGTTTCTGGCAGAGAAAGGTGCCGTCCACAACCTGGTAAACTCTCTATGCACTTTGGGAAAGGAAACACTGGGACGGCGAGATGAGAACCAGCGCAGCCCGCCCCGAGATACCAATCCTTCAACCGAGACTGAACGGGACACGGTGGAGGTTCCATTCAAGCCCAGCTGACATTTCTGGATCTGGCTCGGGCAATGTAACACTCCCAGAGGGAGATAACACAGCCGAGTCGTCATCTGGGAAGGTTTGTAGCCGAGTGTGAAGCGGCTGGGATGAGAATCAGGACCTCCAAATCTGAGGCCATGGTCCTCAGTCGGAAAAGAGTGGCTTGCCCACTTCAGGTTGGTGGAGAGATCTTTCCTCAAGTGGAGGAGTTGAAGTATCTTGGGGTTTTGTTCACGAGTGAGGGAAGGATGGAACAGGAGATTGACAGACGGATCGGTGCAGCTTCAGCAGCAATGCGGTCGATGTACCGGTCTGTTGTGGTAAAGAAGGAGCTGAGCAGTAAGGCAAAGCTCTCGATTTACCGGTCAATCTACGTTCCTACTCTCACCTATGGTCATGAACTTGGGTCATGACCAAAAGGACAAGATCCCGGATACAGCGGGCCGAAATGAGCTTTGTCCGCAGGGTGGCTGGGCGATCCCTTAGAGATAGGGTGAGAAGCTCTGTCACTCGGGAGGAGCCCAGAGTAGAGCCGCTGCTCCTCCACATCAAGAGGGGTCAGCTGAGGTGGCTCGGGCATCTGTTCCAGGTGCCTCCTGGACACCTCCCCGGGGAGGTGTTCCGGGCACGTCCCACTGGGTGGAGGCACCGGGGAAGGCCTAGGACACGCTGGAAAGACTATGTCTCCCGGCTGGCCTGGGAACGCCTCGGTGTCCCCCAGAAGAGCTAGAGGAAGTGTCTAGGGAGAGGGAAGTCAGGGCATCTCTTGCTAGACTGCTGGCCCCGGATGAAGCAGAAGAAGATCTTCAGAGGCCAGCACACCCTCCGATGCTGCCATCTACATCTTATCCTCTGGGGGAACCCCCATTGAAACAGCTGATCGGTCCATTACAGAGGGACACGTGATGCAACAATTGTGACCATCCGAGAGGAACAGGGAACGAACACATCCAGAAATGCACGGGTGGAATGACATCTTGAAAAAGACGTAAGCGCACCCGTATTGCTCTTTCAGGAAATAGCCAGTGCCGGGGCACACAGGGCAATGACCACGGTAACAATGAACAGTGAACTGAAACATTGGCTCTTTCAATAGTACTCGAAGAAGATTGGCTCCTTGGCATGATCGCCATTCCGTTGACGTCAACTACGTCTGAGGTTCTGGTAAATTTAAAAAAGTAACAAATCCTTCCCTCGCGGGTCAATTTGAGCCCTTATGAATGAACTCAATGCGAAAATGCTTCGGTACATACAGAAAAACTTAGAAATGCTCAAAATTCAACTTTAACAAAATATTAGGACCCAGAGGAACAGCTCATTTGCACCATATAGAGCTATAAAGCAATCTAGTGGATAGAGTGGACATATCATGTTATAATATTTTTTTCCCACAAGAGGTCGCCAGACACACAATGTGAGTTATTTAGAATTTAATGTTGAAAGAATATGAGGAATGTGCTGAAATTACTATTTATTTATTATTTATTGATCAAAGTAATTTGAAAAATAAATAAAATTAAAAAATGTAAAAAAAATATGCATTAAAAATAGAAACAATATTATCAAAATAAAATTTGTTTTCTGAAAAAATAAATACATTTACTATAATTTACTTACTAATTAATTAACTTACTAACAAAAAATTGAGGATAATTTTAGGGCTTTGGGCCATTTTGACCCGCAAGGGAAGGATTTGTTACAAAACACAAGGGAAAGATGATTCAATCATAAAACCCAGGAGAATCCTAAATTAAAAGGTAGCTACTCTGTTTATATTCATTCTCAAGGTCTAACAAATATGTGGAAAGTATTCCCTTCCCCATTAATGGTAAATAAATATCGTGATAAATATCAATATGGTAAGATTAAGCAAACAGATTGTGCTCGCACATCCTGGAGCGAGGCGTGACTGACCTGCGGTGTCCGGGGTGCAGACTGAAGACCGCGCAGCACTCCGGCTGGAGCCCTCGCACCTTCAGCGCCTTGATCAGGCAACTGTGCAGCGTCACGCCGGCCCGCACACTCACCTGCACACACACCGCCACACGTCAACACACACACACACGCCACAGCCCTAGGCCAGTTATATCGCTGTTATATTGTTTCATGTAAGACAAGGAGGAACTGGCCACTGGATTTGATAGTCTTCTAAATTCATGGCAACAATAATATTTAAGTTTTGAGGCAGATTACTGATGAGGAAAATGTCCTGCAACTTCATTAGTTAGAATATCAATAACCACACAGTAGTTTAGACCATTCTCTTCTGCCAGTGCTGTATGTGCGCTACTGAACGTTGGGTACCAGCTGAAGTCTGGTGTTCAGATGGTACTAAAAATATGACTCAAATGCTTTTTTCCGCTCCGTATTGTCTGTTTCTGTTTGTTACAGAGCGGAAATTCATCTTTGACACTGGTGACTAGGGTTGGGTATCATTTGAATTTAAACGATTCTGATTGCGATTCCTTGTTTCGATTCCGATTCTTTTAAGAGGCAGGGTCAAAAAAGTTTAGCTAACCTTGCTAACAAACGGCCTTTCTGAAGGAAATACTCCTTCTGTCACAAATTTAGCATTTTGCCGAGATTTCGTTATTTTTAGAAAAGTGAAGCCACACTTTGGACCGCCGACGTAAGCTACTCATGTTCGACTCGCGTGGTTATGCCAACACTTCCGGTAGACGCTTCTTCGTTGGTGTTGTTCAGCGGTTTCTTCTTCCGCTCGGCGGACTGTGAATATCGAAACTAGGAATCGAAATTTTTACTTTTGAACGATTCCGGGAAAAAACGAAAAGTTAGTCCCGGTTCCAATCGATACTCGATACCCAACCCTACTGGTGACATAGATACATTCACATTAATGCTGAACAACACAAACACAGAACTAACAAAATTATACGATTAAACACTGTTCCCACCATTACACAAACCCACACGCTATAATGCCAGCCAATCTATTGCATCACTTTAGAAAAGTGTACGATTTAAGATAATCACTGCCATTGGGACAAATGTTTTTTTATACTCGTTTCTTCTGGCCAAATGAATTTTGAGGCTCCGCCCAGATGGGGGCCACTCAAAAGTAGAATGAAGGGGGCGAGTATGATCTTCGAGAAAAATCGTGTAGCAGTTTTCCCAATGAAAGGAGCCCTGAAGCGGCTGTGGGAGTCTCAGGCGCTCACCACTGTCCTCTGCTGGTTGGGCAGGAACACGCGGATGGTCCGGCTGGCTCTGGGCTCGTCTGAGGACGGCCGCTGAGGACACGGGCTCGTAGACACACACTCCCTGGTGCCCAGACCGTTGGTGACGCTTCTCCACACTCCCTGCAGCTGCTCCATCTCGATGCCCTCTCACACTCGCGTCTGGGAAACAGCACACACACACACGTCTGCTCAATTATTATTATATTAGCACATTGTAATACATTGAATCACTGAGGAACTCTTCAGCACAGAGTGAGGTACAAAACAGATCCGGGGGCATGAACCTCCAGAAGATTTTTTTAAGTAACCCCTAAACCATGACTTCTGGCAAGTTTTGTGGATAGAAACGGACATTTTGAGACATACATTACAAATATCATGTCAAATACCATCAACAGATTCAAGGCATGATTATTGCAGCACGTACCTTGAACTGGTCACAAACAGAAACCTTCATTTTATAATTTTAGACAGGATTTTTCACATTTTTGTTTTGGTTATTTTCACCTATGAGGTAGATATTGATGGGGGGAAATGAAATGGCACAACCCAGAATTTTTTTTTTTTTTTTTTTAGAATTTATTGAAAATTTTATCTTAATTGCAAGAGGCCTCACCCAATCATCAACTTCATTTTTCTTACATTTTCTAAGATCAAAAGTTTTATGTTAACATTATTTAATGCACAATGAATGAATTGAACAAACATGAACAATCAAGTGTTTGTATTAAATAACATTCACAAACATGAATTCATGTTGTAAAAATATATTGGTCACTCAATGAGTTGATGTTAGATAGATAATAACGCAATAAAGGCCTGTTCACACCGGGATGACGTTTAACGCCTCGTGACTAAATAATGGGCGCCAATGTGAGTGTTCACACCGACGCGAAAAACGGCACGCGTAAAAGCGTCATTTTTAAAAAAACGCCTCGGGCTCGTTTTTTTGGTTTGACGCGCTGCGTCAAAAACCTATCCGACCAACGAGATTGGCGGGTTTATTTATGTATTTATTTTTCTAGTACAGTACAGAAGACATTATTTCTATCATTATTTCCAACAATATTTAATAAAAACAATATCGGCCGATATATCGGATTTTAAAACCCAAAATTATTTGTATCGGTATCGGCCTTCAAAATCCTTTATCGGTCGGGCTCTACACGATACGGTGTTAAACTACCTTGTGTCTCACAGCACACAACATTACAGTAATGAACAACTTCTAGAGCCCTGAACTGTATCACCTGACTGCTGCAGATTCACTTCGGCATTGATAGTGTTGGCGTCATAAATTCATGTCATGAACAGCTCCGAGTACATAACGCAACAGGTTTCCATATCTCCCAAATGTGTCAGTAGTTATGGCGTGATGGCAGCCAGCTGGTTGTTTCGCTTCAGGAGGAACTGTAAAAGGCTGTTTCGTTTGCGCTGCTCTGTGACTGACATCTGTCAACAACTCCGCATGAGATGCACTGATGGTGTGTGATGTCTGCGCAGAAGTGTGTATCATGCGCTGACAGGCGGGCAAGACCCAATGCAATGATTGGACGAGCATCGTATGGTCCTACCCTTCCACAGACGATACACATACTTTTAGACCACTTTACTTAGTGATCGCTATTAAGATGTGAAGAGACTATTAACCATCATAGCACAACATGTTTCTGGAACAACCCACCTACCCTGGCAACTGTTGTTGGGCTATACACAACTGTACTGACATCTCTTCTCAAATACAGTTACCGGAATTGAGTAAATCATGTGTCATAATAATGAAACCAACCAACAAATATACAAGCAGTCCAGATTTTGTAATTAATAAAATGTATTTTCCAGGAAAACCTAAAGTAAACCGAAAAAGCTGTCAAAATAGCACAATCATGTAAGTTCAGGCCAAAACGTTAACTGCAATAAATGAATTTGTTGTCATCTGAGTTTGTAGATTTCATAAAGCAAGCTGGTGATGTTGCTCGACCCATGTTCAGTTTGTGTTTATGAGCAGAAGACATTCATAACAAACACAAGTCCAGTCGCTAAGATGGAAAAGGGGTGTAAACTTCGTGGAAAACACGTTAAGCTAATTTGATGATCTTTATTCGCAGGGCAGTCATTACATGCAGTTAACAGGCATTGGTTACACACACACACTGGCATTAATGTTGTTGAGCAGATCTTTTTACAACTGCGGCCCTATTTAGCTTCAAACCTATTAAATCAAACAGCTAACTCTACCAACATTTCACAAGCCAGTTATATTTTTATAATCACTAGACGAAAAGCTGATATGAGATGTGAAACGGTCATTGCAAAACTCACAAAGCATTTTAGGAGCGATAAACACTCACCAGAGAAAGTTTGAAGAGTTCAGCTCCGCCATAACCTGAAGAAACGGCGATGACGTCACCGACACAAGACGAGTGGAACCTCTCTCTCTCTCTCTCTCTCTCTCTCTCTCTCTCTCTTTCTCTCTCTCTCTCTCTCTCTCTCTCTCTCTCTCTCTCTCTCTATCTCTCTCTCTCTCTCTCTCTCTCTCAAACACACACACACACACACACACACACACACAGAGAAATATAAATTATATGAAATAATAATATATAGTAAAGCAGAGTAAGTAAGTTAAGTAAAAAAGAATATGAAATAACTGCTATTTGAATCACTCTCGTGTATTTTTTATTATTATTTTTTTACGTTGATTATTACGTTTATTCATTTATGGATATATTTTAAAAAAAATAAGTATGTTGCGTTATATGCTGTAAAATCGGAATAATAGTTCAATAGAGTCATGCAGATTTGAGTTGCCGTAAATTAATTATGTTATGATTTCCATGACCTCAATTAAATGTGTACATGGATGCAGTTTTAAAAGATAAATTTTATAGTTTGCTAAAACTAATTATTATGGTTGAATTGAAAGTAGCATATTCATGGTTCAATTCAAATGTTCAACTCACTGATCTATAGAATGAACATTGTCATGACATGTCATTATGTAGATCAGTGGTTCTACTATTTATTAATATTTTTTAATCCTATTTGGCGACTAGATTTTAAAAACTGATGACGCGCCAGCGGATATGGTGCTTTATCGATTAACAGAACTATGAAATACGAGCAACAATGATGTTTCGTCGATCTGTGGTCACTGATGTTTGTTTTTGGACACATGAAAGCAGAAGGTCGCGACTGCAGATTATTGTGCGATTTCTTGTTCTGAACTGCTTATTCAAATGATTATTAATAAATCACTGTCTGTCAGCTTGAGTTCTTCATCATATGTTGTAGGATCTGCATAAACGACATGGAAAACATGTTTGGAAATAACACTTGTTATATATTCCAGTAGTACTCTGTTTGTATAATAGACTACAGACGATATATAAACAACCACAACGATAATATTCCATTTCTGAATATTTCCAAGCGAGTTGTTTGCGTGGGCTGGACAAGTGCTCATTTTAGATCAGCGATTGGACAGAATGGAGGGGTGTCTCCAGGCACTCGATCCTCATTGGTTGCCCCCCCTGCTAAATCGTAATGTCTTATTGGCTACTGTAACTGTCGCGCAGCGGATTCATGCGCAGTGCTGAAGGGAGGAGTAAACAGCAGTGAGTCACAGCTAACAGGCTAGTGTTGTGTTATAGGTGAGTACACACATTATCAGCGACAAACTCTCAATTCCAACTGCTTTTGTTCGTATTAAACCAATGATCGGTTAACTTACATCTTTAATGCTGGCTTTGAAAATGTTGACCGCAGTGTGTGTAGCGAGAGAGTGTGTTTATTCACGCGCGTTGAGCTAGCCGCGGCCTGCAGCAGCGCGTGCCTGCGCGGGAAAGACTCGTAGAAGTGCACGTGCACGTGCGCAATTCCAGAAATAAAACACACAGCAGCTCATAAATACTCACGCCACTGCAGATTAGTGATGGAATTGAGTGTATTTGGGAAGTTTTGTGGTGAATCTGCATGGTGTGGCCCAGTGTTGAGGTGGTCAGGCTGTGGACAGTGAACATGTGCCTTTCCTTCCATCGCGTGTCATATATCAGCATCTACAAACGTACATACATTCATTTATTCATTTATATCCAGTATGAATGTACTCTAGTGTAGCCGAGAGCAGTATATACCTTACTCTGTTGTGGTGCGTTTCCTCGGACTGATGTGTGATTTAAGTTAATGATTAACGTTAGTACATGTATTAAACCAGTATGCAGATGTTTAGGCCTTCATAACTCCTCTGGTTAAATAGGGGTATGAGTATTGATGATTGTTCTCAGTGTCAGCCCTGTTAACTCTGCTAGACTTGTCTTTAGCAGTAGCAGTGGGGCTAGGACACGTGCCATGTGCCTTCAGCCTTCCCATTCTCACCTTATGAGTGTGTGTGGACTACTGCCATTGACATCATTAAGTTATTAAAGTTGGGTGTAGCAAGTTCACACTGCAAATAAACACTGAGTTAGATTAGATCGACTGTCCTGGAAAAATATGGTGCCTCGTGATTTGTCTCTGTAAATGTTTCTTTCTTTTTATTTTATTTTTTTGAGAAGCAATGAACTTAGATTACAGGGGTTGTAAACATAGAAACACTTGTTTAATGTTTGATTTAAAAAAAGTAGTGTCTATGTTTAGGCCTACTTGCATGATGTTTAACTGTTGGTAATGATGTTTTAATCTCTGCAGAGAATGGACATGAGTAGCAGCGAGTGCTTTGGATGCGGCCGCTCCGGACACTGGATCAAGAACTGTCCCAACGCGGGCCGGGGCCGTGGCCGGGGTCGGGGCCGAGGAAAGGGTATGGGACTGCAGCGCTTTATTTAAACACACCGCATCTGTCCCGGAGCTGACTCATGAAGTCTGTGTGTGTGTGTGTGTGTGTCTCAGTAGATCTGTTCTGTTACCGGTGTGGAGAGCAGGGTCACATCGCCAGGGATTGTGAGCAGACCGAGGATGGTAAGACACTTCCTTTTGCTAGCACTCGAAGATCGTTCGCAGGGCTCAACACCAAGGGTTTTCTCTGCCGGCCCGGTCGACCCCACCACACAAAAAAGTAATAAATACATAAAATCAAAATAGGCCTGATTATTGTTTTAGTAGTTTTGGATCCATGTAACGTAAGGCTACGGCCACATTAATCCGGATAGATTTGATAACGGGGTTTTCGTTTAAAAACGCTCTCAGTCCACACTAGCGTTTTCAGGTGTTTTTCGACGTTTCAGTGCGGATGAGAAACTTCTAAATTCACTTTACTGCGCATGCGTGAAACTTCACAAACGCTCACTGAGATGATGCAGATGGGAAAATAAATAATAATGTCATCGCACAATAACAGGATTATTTTATTTAGCAAAATATCTCACCATCACGGATGCGTCCAGGTCGCATTCAGTCACCATATGTTTGGTCTAAAACGCAATCGCTCTCCTGTTTTGCCGCAGAACAGCAAATGTGAGTAGACTACATCATCTGTCATCTTTGCAGTGCTGTGCTATGAAGAATAGCACATGTTAAGTAACATATTTTAGCAATAGTGTAAAAATGAATAACACATAACGGGCACAATACCGATAAACATGAATATCTATTTGTACAACATGGATCACATGACTAAACTTACGTCATCGTTTTGAAATACCTCCGGTTTCACTGTCAACGCGAAAACGGCGTTTTCAAATTTATCCACTTTGGAGAGCGTTTTCCAAACGATACGTTTTTGTTGACTTAAAACGGCGTCTCGGTGTGGACGGAAGGCCAAAACGGAGAGAAAAATATACGTTTTCAAATGAAAACATATTAGTGTGGACATGGCCTTAGTTTATCACACCAAAAACTACTAGCCTAACTCCTCATATAAATGCTAAATGTTGTTAAAGACAGGCACTGATAAAGGAAGGGATGATGTACATCTAGCCGATTGTTCTTTATCCAGGCGTTTATTCTGACATACATTCTGTTCAAGTGCGTTCAAGTCGTAATTACGATCTATACGAGTTGACTTGAACGCACACAGCCAGCTGGATGCCCTTCCTTCATCAGTATTGATCTAGTTGTAATGTATTTCATTGGGTGTTTGAATGCGAAGCAGTTTCAGCGGCGAGTTCGGACTCGATGGACATTTTAGAGACAGTCATAGCACTTATTAAACAGCATTTCTCACATAAATAATTATGGTTATTTCAGATTAAGCCACCCTGAAATGAAATCGTACCTGTTTGTGTCTTATAATCCTTTAGAGCGTATAAAACTATAGTCACAAAATGGCAGCGGCTGCGTTTGATTGAAACGAGCGAGTCCACGATACTGGACTGCATAATTAAATAACTACACACAATATGGTTCGACTGAGTTTTAATATTTCATTAGCTCAAGTGTATAGCGCTGCTGGTTTCTGTGTTCAGCGGTGGTTATCGGGGAATAATATAGCGCTGTATGACGTGATTGACCAATCAGAATTCAGTATTCCACAGAGCCATTTATGAGCAATAGTACAAATAAACACAAACAGTTAATTTCAGGTTTTTCATGTAGGTCTAGACTAGATGTTCAACTGGAAAATATAACTATAGTCTTCACTGCATAAATGTATAATAACCCTTATTAAAGTTATCCAGTCAAGAGCATTGAGCAGTTCCCTCGTTTGATTAACATAAAGCAGGAATATTAGCCTGCTGGCCCTTTAAGAGCTGCAGTGTAATGTTACGCATCTTACCTCACATGTTTGATCACTGAAGCGACTGTTTACGATGATGCTCACGATGGGCAGTGTGTCGCTGGCACTCTCGCATCTGCATGCGCTTGAATATTAAAATTGGCAAGGGATTAGGCTTGCCGCGATAGACGGTGTTGACGGTGTTACCGGTTTTAAGCCCCATCACCGGTGACATCACTTTCCCACCGTGACACCGCGATGTCTTGACTTTTTTTTTTAAAGTATTCGTTTTTGCTAAAATATTTATTTGAATTAATTAAAAATAATAATTTTCAATTATTTAGTTCTGAAGAGAGCATTATAATTAAAAATGAACTGCGCAACGCGTGCCGTCACGTCACAGATCAGCAAGCATCAGGATTCCATTTAGCACGTGTGGAGACGAGAACGAGTCAAATTACAGAAAAGCAAGATAATGGCGGAAGATTTGGTGTCAAAACGCAATGCAAAAGCGCCTGTTTGGCAATATTTTGGCCAATATATATTAATGTTAATAAATGCCAATTTATAGTGTTGGTGGCCTATTTTGTTTTCTTATTCGTTAATAAACGTTTTATTTTTTTTGGGCCCACAGTTTGCCGATTTTCACTTTTTTCAGCCTATGCATGGGGTTATTTTTATTCGTTCGTTATGCTAATAAAAGTTCTGTCTATATTTTATTCGTTTATTATTCTAATAAAAGTGCTGTCTAAATAAAAGTTTATTGTCAGCGAGTTGTTTTTTTTTTTTTTTTGTCCATTCCAGCAATTGACGCTGAATTGCAATTGACGCTTATTTCGAAAGTGAAAGTATGTCATTTATGTAGGCTAAGGTCCGTTTTGAAGTTTTTATTTTATATTCGTCTCTTTTTAATTGGTTTTATCTCATTTAAACTTTGTGTAATTTATTTAGGCCTATTTTATTTTCTTATTCGTTAATAAACGTTTTATGGTTCTTTTTGTTTGGGCCCACATTTTGCCGATTTTCACTTTTTTCAGCCTATGCATGGGGTTATTTTTATTCGTTCGTTATGCTAATAAAAGTCTATAAATAAAAGTTTTATTATCAGCGAGTTGTTTTTTTTATTATTTCGTATTTCGAAAGTGAAAGTATAACGCGCACGCATTTAAAAGCTATTTAACCCCCCGCCCTGCCCTCCACGGTGACACCGGGATTACCGGTGTTGTCACACGTCGATTAACCGGTGGGAAATTTTCCTCACCGCGGCAACCCTACAAGGGATAAAAGCCGTCCGCTGCAGTCTTAGTGTCGAGCCCTGTTCTGCATCATCGCTGCTCCTCTACATGGTTGATTAAGTGTTGTCTTGTCGTTTAAACCTAGCGTGCTACAACTGCCACAGGAGTGGCCACATTTCCAGAGACTGTAAAGAGCCCAAAAAGGAGCGGGAGCAGTGCTGCTATAACTGCGGGAAAGCCGGTCACGTGGCCCGCGACTGCGACCACGCCAACGAGCAGAAGTGCTACTCTTGCGGGGGCTTCGGACACATCCAGAAGCTGTGTGACAAGGTCAAGTGTTACCGGTGAGTGAGTATTTACCAGCCCATGTGCTGTAACCAAAAGACGACTCAAAGAAACCGTTGTGGCCTCCACACCAATCAGAGACATAAACTGACACGTTTACACGACAGCGATGGGCAAGAGAAGTTGCGGAGTTTCCACGTACAGATGGCAACATTGTCCAAGCGATCCTGTTCTCAAGCATCCGCAAAAACACTCCAAATGTGGTTTGTAAAGAAGCCCTATGCGCCTCTAGGCTGAGACAACACTGGCTCCACACTCACGTTTTCTAGTTTACACAGAGGTGATTAAGTAAAAACATATTTACATGGCTTATAAAAAGCTGATGTGCACTTCACTTCCACTTTTAAATCAGTGTCACGTCATCCTTCCAAGTCGTGAGATTTCATGCGCCCAAGTAGCAGTGCTTCGCCTGTGCTTCCCCCTAATATAGTCCCAAGTCAATATCTGCCTAGGAAATCGCCGAGTGTTAATCTGCGTCGCTATTTGTACTCGTTGTGAATACGCAGGCCACAAGAAGTAATTACGTGGGTTTGTTTTGTTTTTTTTAACCACTTTTACTCAGGACATGCTAGCTGGCAACAAAGGAATCCATTGATTGTGCTAAGCTAGCGCCGACCCTGTCAAACTAAAACAATGCATGCACTGAGACAAAAATGAATTTGCACACATATCTAAATGTTTAAGCCATATTTCAAAAAACGGTGGAGTTTTTCTTTTAACAATATTAATAATACGATATTAACTAATGACAATAAAATAGACCATCCTAAATCCATTTATTGCAGTAATTCCTCTCTCAACCACGATAAAATGCTTTGAACACCTGATTATGGATGACAAAAAAAAAACGGAAATCCGGCTTAATTCTGAAAAAAATCTCAATTTTTGTTGAAACCGCCCAGCACTGGCGTACTGTAGTCATTCAGGAGAAGTCAAAAACACGGTTTGGGAAATGGATTCATGATGTACTCGATCATTTTGAACATGCGGACTGCAGCAGCTGCTGATACAACGCCGTTCTGTTGCACAATGCAGGTGTAGTGTTGTCCAGCTTCCTGACGTGTGTGTGTGTTGCAGGTGTGGCGAGATCGGACACGTGGCGGTGCAGTGCAGCAAGGCCACGGAGGTGAACTGCTACAACTGTGGGAAGACCGGTCACCTGGCCCGAGAGTGCACCATCGAAGCGTCCGCTTAACTCCTCCTCGACGCCCCTCCTTTCCTGATTGATGGTTGTTTCTCTTCTCTAAATCCTCTTCATTGGCCAACGCCTGGCAAACAGAGGCCTCTCCAGGCCCGCGAGCAGCTTTGAGTTGTGTTTTTCCTTTGTTATAAAGAAGAGGGGTTAAAAAAAATCATATTGCGTTTAAATGAGATGTTTATTTAGGTAGGTAGAGGTGCACCGCATGACGCTTGGTTAAAGAGCCCTTTCCATGCGCTGGTGAGCGGATCCGCGACCGGACGTCGTGCACACGGGACCTCTGGGATCACGCAGATGAAGCTTAGATGAAATAAGAGAAGTCAGGTGAAGGCTCAACTCGGCCGTTTTGTTTTATTTTTGGTGGTTATATGGAGAAAAGTGTAAGCTGGCTTAAGAGGACAGACAAACCATGTTCATCGATCGCAGGAGCTCCATTACGGCAAGTGTCTCGACTATGGAAAGATTATATTGGTATTTTGAATTAATTTGAATTATCAGAAGTAATTTTTTTTCTCTTTTTGCATTTTTATTTTGTTTGACGTTTTTCTTAAGTCATGTTTGCAGGTTCATCAAACGATGCTTGTTAATGCTGGAAGTTATAGAGTAATTTTAGTCCTTTCTACCTTTAAATTATCCAGAACAATAAAGAGACACGTGGAATTAGCAACAATTTGCAAAAAGAATGTTTTCACAGAAATCAGATATTTTTGTACAATATCACTTGGACTACTGTAAGAATATCAGTGCTTGTACTCAGTTTTTAAGTCGGAGGAAATTGCAACTTAAGTCCTAGAGCATAGATGTGTAATTTTAAACTGTCAATAAAGCTGGAGGAGGATGGGGAGTCCGTCTGCATTCATTCATGTCATCTAGCGCTCCTTTGAGCCCTCTGTTAGCTCTCAGATTTCACAAGCAACTTTCATTTCTCAAGTTTGTAAAAAAACAATGATTTTTCAATCTCGTCAGACACGATTGACCCGTTCAGTAGATGACATACACTGAAAGGTTTAATAGAGGTGTAACAATACCCTTGTCATGATTTGATATTGCGGTACTCCAAGATGTGATAAAAGGTTAACAAAAACGTACTTTTGAAATGCTAAAATTGGTAGTAGAGTTATACGTTTGTGATCGTCATTGCACAACTGCAGTGATCGTCAGTGTACATTCACATAGAACATGCAGACAAGAACAACAGTGAAGTATAAATAAGAAAATCTAATCAATAAAGAAATATTTTAAATAAAACATTGTGATTATATATTGAGTTGCTAAGTGACATACAGGCAAAAAAATAAATGAACAAAAAGTAAATGGACTTGGACTTGCTGAAAGCCAAAGCACAGGACAATAAGAGACACCAGAGTAACAATATTCATGATTCTGAAGCTGAATTTAGGTGAATAAGCATACACTCTTTCACTGACTAGATACTGTATATTTATAATAATGTAGGCCACTTTTCAGTGGTAACATCGGACGCTTGGCTTTATCTGGACCCACAGATATTCCCCATTGCATTATTCATTATATTCAACATTATTTACAGTAGTTCAATGTAGTACTCACACTCAACTTTTTCTCACACAGAAATTATATTTTGGATGAATACCCATAACACATATTGTGGGATTTTTGTATTGTGATTTATTGTTGTTTTTGTCTGAGTGTGCTTGAACTCTGCAGAGTCCATCAGTATCGGCTCTTCTCTACATCTGGAGTCCGTCAGTATCGGCTCTTCTCTTCATCTGGAGTCCGTCAGTATCGGCTCTTCTCTTCATCTGGATTCCCAGAGTCCCTCAGTATCGGCTCTTCTCTACATCTGGAGTCCCTCAGTATCGGCTCTTCTCTTCATCTGGAGTCCGTCAGTATCGGCTCTTCTCTTCATCTGGAGTCCCTCAGTATCGGCTCTTCTCTTCATCTGGAGTCCCTCAGTATCGGCTCTTCTCTACATCTGGACTCCCAGAGTCCCTCAGTATCGGCTCTTCTCTTCATCTGGAGTCCGTCAGTATCGGCTCTTCTCTTCATCTGGAGTCCGTCAGTATCGCTCTTCTCTACATCTGGAGTTCGTCAGTATCGGCTCTTCTCTTCATCTGGAGTCCGTCAGTATCGGCTCTTCTCTTCATCTGGAGTCCGTCAGTATCGGCTCTTCTCTACATCTGGAGTCCGTCAGTATCGGCTCTTCTCTTCATCTGGATTCCCAGAGTCCCTCAGTATCGGCTCTTCTCTTCATCTGGAGTCCGTCAGTATCGGCTCTTCTCTTCATCTGGAGTCCGTCAGTATCGGCTCTTCTCTTCATCTGGATTCCCAGAGTCCCTCAGTATCGGCTCTTCTCTACATCTGGAGTCCCTCAGTATCGGCTCTTCTCTTCATCTGGAGTCCGTCAGTATCGGCTCTTCTCTTCATCTGGAGTCCGTCAGTATCGGCTCTTCTCTTCATCTGGAGTCCGTCAGTATCGGCTCTTCTCTACATCTGGAGTCCCTCAGTATCGGCTCTTCTCTTCATCTGGAGTCCGTCAGTATCGGCTCTTCTCTTCATCTGGAGTCCGTCAGTATCGGCTCTTCTCTTCATCTGGAGTCCGTCAGTATCGGCCCTTCTCTTCATCTGGAGTCCGTCAGTATCGGCTCTTCTCTTCATCTGGAGTCCGTCAGTATCGGCTCTTCTCTTCATCTGGAGTCCGTCAGTATCGGCTCTTCTCTACATCTGGAGTCCCTCAGTATCGGCTCTTCTCTTCATCTGGAGTCCTTCAGTATCGGCTCTTCTCTTCATCTGGAGTCCGTCAGTATCGGCTCTTCTCTTCATCTGGAGTCCGTCAGTATCGGCCCTTCTCTACATCTGGAGTCCGTCAGTATCGGCTCTTCTCTACATCTGGACTCCCAGAGTCCCTCAGTATCGGCTCTTCTCTACATCTGGAGTCCGTCAGTATCGGCTCTTCTCTTCATCTGGAGTCCCTCAGTATCGGCTCTTCTCTTCATCTGGATTCCCAGAGTCCCTCAGTATCGGCTCTTCTCTACATCTGGAGTCCCTCAGTATCGGCTCTTCTCTTCATCTGGAGTCCCTCAGTATCGGCTCTTCTCTTCATCTGGATTCCCAGAGTCCCTCAGTATCGGCTCTTCTCTACATCTGGAGTCCCTCAGTATCGGCTCTTCTCTACATCTGGAGTCCCTCAGTATCGGCTCTTCTCTACATCTGGAGTCCCTCAGTATCGGCTCTTCTCTTCATCTGGAGTCCGTCAGTATCGGCTCTTCTCTTCATCTGGATTCCCAGAGTCCCTCAGTATCGGCTCTTCTCTTCATCTGGAGTCCGTCAGTATCGCTCTTCTCTTCATCTGGATTCCCAGAGTCCCTCAGTATCGGCTCTTCTCTACATCTGGAGTCCCTCAGTATCGGCTCTTCTCTTCATCTGGAGTCCGTCAGTATCGGCTCTTCTCTTCATCTGGACTCCCAGAGTCCCTCAGTATCGGCTCTTCTCTACATCTGGAGTCCCTCAGTATCGGCTCTTCTCTTCATCTGGATTCCCAGAGTCCCTCAGTATCGGCTCTTCTCTACATCTGGAGTCCCTCAGTATCGGCTCTTCTCTACATCTGGAGTCCCTCAGTATCGGCTCTTCTCTTCATCTGGAGTCCGTCAGTATCGGCTCTTCTCTTCATCTGGAGTCCGTCAGTATCGGCTCTTCTCTTCATCTGGATTCCCAGAGTCCCTCAGTATCGGCTCTTCTCTTCATCTGGAGTCCGTCAGTATCGGCTCTTCTCTTCATCTGGATTCCAGAGTCCCTCAGTATCGGCTCTTCTCTACATCTGGAGTCCCTCAGTATCGGCTCTTCTCTTCATCTGGAGTCCGTCAGTATCGGCTCTTCTCTTCATCTGGACTCCCAGAGTCCCTCAGTATCGGCTCTTCTCTACATCTGGAGTCCCTCAGTATCGGCTCTTCTCTTCATCTGGATTCCCAGAGTCCCTCAGTATCGGCTCTTCTCTACATCTGGAGTCCCTCAGTATCGGCTCTTCTCTTCATCTGGAGTCCGTCAGTATCGGCTCTTCTCTTCATCTGGATTCCCAGAGTCCCTCAGTATCGGCTCTTCTCTACATCTGGAGTCCCTCAGTATCGGCTCTTCTCTTCATCTGGAGTCCGTCAGTATCGGCTCTTCTCTTCATCTGGACTCCCAGAGTCCCTCAGTATCGGCTCTTCTCTACATCTGGAGTCCCTCAGTATCGGCTCTTCTCTTCATCTGGATTCCCAGAGTCCCTCAGTATCGGCTCTTCTCTACATCTGGAGTCCCTCAGTATCGGCTCTTCTCTTCATCTGGACTCCCAGAGTCCCTCAGTATCGGCTCTTCTCTACATCTGGAGTCCGTCAGTATCGGCTCTTCTCTTCATCTGGATTCCCAGAGTCCCTCAGTATCGGCTCTTCTCTACATCTGGAGTCCCTCAGTATCGGCTCTTCTCTTCATCTGGAGTCCGTCAGTATCGGCTCTTCTCTTCATCTGGACTCCCAGAGTCCCTCAGTATCGGCTCTTCTCTTCATCTGGAGTCCGTCAGTATCGGCTCTTCTCTTCATCTGGAGTCCCTCAGTATCGGCTCTTCTCTTCATCTGGAGTCCCTCAGTATCGGCTCTTCTCTTCATCTGGATTCCCAGAGTCCCTCAGTATCGGCTCTTCTCTTCATCTGGAGTCCCTCAGTATCGGCTCTTCTCTTCATCTGGATTCCCAGAGTCCCTCAGTATCAGCTCTTCTCTTCATCTGGATTCCCAGAGTCCCTCAGTATCGGCTCTTCTCTTCATCTGGAGTCCCTCAGTATCGGCTCTTCTCTTCATCTGGATTCCCAGAGTCCCTCAGTATCGGCTCTTCTCTTCATCTGGATTCCCAGAGTCCCTCAGTATCGGCTCTTCTCTTCATCTGGAGTCCCTCAGTATCGGCTCTTCTCTTCATCTGGATTCCCAGAGTCCCTCAGTATCGGCTCTTCTCTTCATCTGGAGTCCCTCAGTATCGGCTCTTCTCTTCATCTGGATTCCCAGAGTCCCTCAGTATCAGCTCTTCTCTTCATCTGGAGTCCCTCAGTATCGGCTCTTCTCTACGTCTGGACTCCCAGAGTGCTTAGGACCACTTCGCATCAGTGCATATTTATCTATGGACTCAGCGCAGTAATATCATCACTTGTGAAAAGTCCTCTCCCCCCTCTCCCTCTCCAGAGTTATGATATTACTCCATAGATAAATATGCTCCAAGTCGAAGTGCTCCCAAGCACTTGCTGTGGTATTCCGCCATACAATATAGTTATCCACTTTACACGCTTAGAAAAGCGCAATGTTTTATTTTATTGTTTTATGATATTGTGAAGCAGCAATCAATTTATATTGGATTGGATCACGTAATTGTCTTGATCTGGCTGGACAGAGTGCATCTGTTGTTCGTAGCTCTTGTGTCCAGCCCAAGTATGGGTGTTGGATTATTATTTCTCTTGGAGGCTCAGGAGTCGGGGCTCAGTACGGCACCCTGACCAGAGAAATGGAAAAGAGGGGTTTATGAGGGGAACATAAGGGATCTAACAGTTTAAAAGAAATTGAAAATTGAGGGAGATGTTTGTATTATTTTATTGCACTGTTTTCTGCCTCTACAGATAAAATTTTTAATGTGATCCCACACCGAATATTTGACCTGTTTTTTTTTTTACTTGTTTACATAGATAGTAGTAGCCTACATTAAAGGGGTCCTATAATGCTCCTTCGGATGTAAAATAAGTCTCTGATATGCCCAGACTGTGTATGTGAAACTTTAGCTCAAAATAGCCCCCAGATTTTTATAGCTTTTAATATTGTCACTTTTGAGGGTGAGCAAAGATTTGCGTTGTTTTTGTGTGTCTCTTTAAATGCAAATGAGCTGCTGCCTCCGGCACAGAGGGCGGAGCTTCAAGAGCTTGTGTATCAGTAGCTCCGATTACCTCACACACACACACAAGCACTAAAATGTCAGAAACTGTTCGGCCTTTTACGTTCAAACCAGAGTCTGACGATGGACTCAGGAAGAGATGACAACATGTAGAAGCAACAGGATCTGAAATCTGTCTAGTCTAAATGGTAAAACCAAAAAATCCATGGGAAAAAATAAGATAATCAAACAGAGCGAATAAATCCAGAGAAAACCACAAGAGGAATTTACCAAAAGACTGGAGAGGTTGATCTCAAGATTACAAACATCGAGAGGAACAAAGCAACTTAAACACACTCACAGGAAATGAGGCACAGGTGAGAACAATAGCACATGATAAAATGGCGGGAAACTGAAATGAAATACTGAGGGCCTCTAGTTGCCAAAACTAGTCTATAAATCTAACAATATTATTATAGCTTTTTATTTTTCTATTTGCTATTTTTTTTTAAAATTATCATTGAATTATTTTTAATTTCATTGGGGTTTTTTTGTGTTGATGTTATTTTATGTTTTTTCATTAATAAAATAAATGTATATATTTTTTTGAGTTATAGTTATATTAGTACTTGTTTTCATGGCAAATAGCAAATATAAAATACATTTTCCTGTCCTAGTTAATGTTTATTTCATCAGAGGCTGTTTTCTTTTTTACCGCAGCACACTAAAATCCACCTTACAGAGCAAAAGTGTAAGTAACTGACAGGATTTACGATTTCTAACATCTCAGTCCAGGCTACAAATCACATCAAAGCACAGTTGCAGTATCCCACTGCACACAAGCAGGCGAAGAGATTAGTGTGGAGTTCAGCTTCTCATGGTACTTTAATCTTAATGTTGTGTTGCTTGTGCAGAACGTCCAGTATCTGAGGGAGGATGTCCATGTTGAGTAAAGGCTTGTCCATGTCATCCCCAATACTGTACCTCACCCTCGCCCTGTGCTTGGGTTTGAGCGATCGCAGAGATTCGGCCTCAAATCCAGAGTGTCTCTCATCAATGCCCAGAATAAAGGTCGAGTTTCTTGCGAGTCGCACGCACCACAGCAGCAGACCAATGAGAAAGCAGAGCATTGAGCACACGGTGGTGTTATAGAGCCACTCGGAGCAGGACTCGGAGGCGCAGGAGCGCAGGTCGGCGTCCGTGAGCTCAGCGATGGACCTGTGGGCCAGTTCTGGAGGACTGGCACACACCGGACTCCCAGAGACCGCTCTATTCCTCTGAAGCCAATGCCTTAGGTACAGGATCCTGCAGTCGCAGTGGAAGGGGTTCCCGGAGAGATTGAGCAGCTGCAGGCCGGTGAGCGAGTCGAAGTGCCCTGGAGACACGGCCGTGAGGAGGTTATCCTGCAGGAGGAGATCTGTGGTGCTGGCATGAAGCAAAGGGAGCGTTCTCAGGCCCTGCGAGCTGCAGTTCACACGCACACCTTCATACGGGACAGCCGTGCACCGACAGGAGTCACAGCGGACGTGTGCCAACACGGAGCTCAAGACCAGAGAAAACAGCATCCCGTCTGTGGAGGAAACACACACATCTTCAGATGTGGACATATTCAAATTCATTAAGATTATTCCAACTAATGTTCCTAAAATCCTACAAGTCTTGAGTAGTTTCAGACATTCATTTGTCTTTGGGTTCATAACCTCATATTTACTGACAACACACTGATGAAAATTGCTGTAAAAGAACGGCCAAATTTTGACAGTAACCAGTAAAACAGCAATATATCGTAGAAAAAAATGCATTCTGGGTGATATATGTAGTTTTCGAGAAAGTAGCCTAATCTGTGAATTAACATTGATCAGAGTCGACAGTCAGTGGCTGTGCTCCCAATCACACCCATACCCTCAGTCACTATTCCCTACATTACCTCACTATATGGTCCACTTGACGAAGTGAATAATTCCATAGTTAAAGGGTTAGTTCACCCAAAAATGAAAATTAAGTCATTAATTACTCACCCCCATGCTGTACCAACCCTGTACGACCTTCGTTCATCTTCAGAACACAAATGAAGATATTTTTGATTGAATCTGAGAGCTGTATAACTACCACATAGACTGCCTAAGGGACTGGCTCTTGACGGCCCAGAAAGTCATTGAAGAAAATGTTTAAATATCCCATGTGTCTACAGCGGCTCGACTATAAGTTTATCAAGCGACGAGAATACTTTTTGTGCGAAAAAACAAACAAAAATAACGACTTTATTCGACTATTCCTTTTCTTCCTTGTTGGCCTGAAACGAGACTTCCATACGATTTCCACGACTTCAAGAGATTTCCTCAATAGTCGAATAAAGTCGTTATTTTTGTTAGTTTTTTCGCACAAAAAGTATTCTCGTCACTTGATAAACTTATAGTTGAGCCGCTGTAGTCACATAATATTGAATATTTAAACATTTTCTTCATTGACTTTCTGGGCCATCAAGAGCCAGTCCCTTAGGAGCCAATGTGGTAGTTATACAGCTCTCAAATTTAATCAAAAATATCTTCATTTGTGTTCCGAAGACGAACGAAGGTCTTACGGGGTTGGTACAGCATGGGGGTGAGTAATTAATGACTTAATTTTCATTTTTGGGTGAACTAACCCTTTAATTCAGTTATATTTCAAAGTTAATTCACATACTGATGAACGTCTGCTGTTAACAAGCAGAATCACTGAAGGCAAGAGAAACAAGAAGAACAGAAAAAATATGAAATCAAGGCGTTTACAGTTCTTAAAGTATCCCAGCACCATGCCGGCGGTGAGGGGAAAAGCTTGTGAACTTGTGTAACAGAGGCCAGCTAGTAGTTGCTGTGCGAGTAAACCTCACTCCCCTGATCTCAATAGGCGCTTTAGCGACAGACGTTAGAGGCTGCAGTCTTTAGCCTCCTCGTTAGAGAGCCCGACTCTCACGCCGGAGACCCGGGTTCGAGGCCCGCTCGGAGCGGGGCGAGTGGGACCCGGGTGGAGGGGTTACACTTGCATGCGGTTTAATGTTTGATTTAGTTGATTTCACCTACCAATCATATGAGAGGATCGCAGCTCTAACACCAGCTCGTGTTAATGTCATCTAATGTTTGTCCACAGGCCTCTCAATGTCATCTGACCACATTCAGTCAGACATTAGCTGTAAGAAGAGCATTTTATGGTATATTATCAATAAGACTTCAAATCAGACTCATTTTAAAATGCTTTTATTATTAATTTAGTGAGAATGTGATGTTAGTATATAATTACAGATATTGGGCTGAAACTGTTATCAAACTAATTCATGAAATGATGATAAAAAGGAAGTGCATACAGTTATAAATGCTGATGTGAATATATACTAAATTGTCATTTTCATGGATATATGAGTATAAGTGAAACAGCAACAGCACTCCTAACTACAACAACATACTGTACCTTATTTGAACACTTAAGTCACACTGTAAAAAAGTGTAAATAGGCAGACGTATGTCTGCATAAGGGCTGTGAGACTTACCTTTCCGCATGTGTGAGGCTGTCTGATAATCATCTTGGCTGTAGGCGGAGCGGAGGGGAACATCCACGTGTCTTCTTTCAAGCGTTCCTGTATGTTATAATGGGAAAAACTGGTGCTGTAAACCTTAAACCACTGGAAATGTTTTCCCCATGTCTGATATTGTCTTGTCCAATGAGAGCCCTGGGATCATGTCAGGGTCATGTGATCGTCACGGGGGGTGGGGGTTGTGTGAGCGGGGGATAACACTATCTGCCCAGAGCACATTAGACATGTGTATATACATGCCACAGCAAAAGTGACTTTCAATACAGGACTCTCATTACATGTCATACTAATTATTGCTTACATTCATTAGGGGTTGTAGCTTTTTAGTAAATGTAAATATATCAAGGTATATATAAAATATAATTTAAATGGGTTTCCCAAATGAGGGTTTGTGCGGGAACTACAGGGCTTCATGAGTTGATGAAAAGTAGTTATTATTCGAATCAAATGCAACATTAAAATCAACAAATGGAGCTGTAAAATTACTTAAAATAAAACTGAAGAAGTGAGATATTGCCACGTTTTGTTTATTTAGATTCTTTGTATTTAATTTATTTGATTTAGAGTGCATTTACATGACAACAATGTCACAACGCTTCCCCGTTCACACTGATCCACGAAAACAATTAAAAATCGTTTGTATTCTGTGTTTGCTCTTCATTCTGTATTCTGCTGCCAGGCCAGTAGTTGGCGATGTGTAAAGAGACACTACGCACCTGTAGATGTAACATGACGTCCTCTTTCACAAATTCACATTCCCTTTCCAATGGGAGCTTACACTGCGTCCAAAAGAAGTGTATAAAAACACAAAATAGTGCACTTAACTCCAGAGGGATGACGTTGTGTGATGAGGGCGCTGTGATTTTTGCAATTTGTTGATTTGTAAGCAGGATCGAACGTCGAGTTTTGTTGGCCTCCTCTCGCTTCAGAGAGTCCGTCTGCCGTCTTGGGCCGCCTTGGTGAACGGTCTTTGATTAGATTCTTCTCAGGACCTATTAGATAATATTGGCCCAGAGACTTCGAGTCAGTCAGGGTTTAAGCTCCCCTGGGGTTTCTGAGGGGTTAAACCAGATGTAGTGACCGGTGAGAAGAACTTCATTTCTTCTTTGCCCTTAGTGTAATGCCTGTCAGGGAGACTGGCATCACCAGACCTTGGGCTCTGCCCTGGCTCTGTTCGCTCGCCCGCTAAGGGTTCTTCCTCCATTTAGATCATTATTGCCTCAGCATGGCAGAGTGGGTACTCGCTCCCCTTAGTGTCTTCGCTGCTTCAGGTGTACCTGGGGCCTCATTTATAAAACTTTGCGTAGGATTTGCGTCAGAAGTGGCGTACGGATGAAACATAGGACGTGCGTACGCACAGAAATATTCGGATTTATAAAACCGTGCGCACGCACATCCTACGCATTTTTCCCTTCATAAATCACAATTAGTTCTAAATGTAGCGCAGCTTTTGCGGCTTCATGTCACGCCCATAGTTGCCCATAAATAGTCCGTGAAACGCCCACAAGTTAATATTCATGAATTGCGAAATCATGTTAAACACAGAGAGGAAATAAAAAAATGTAACTTCACTCAATGTGAAGTAAAAGTTATCGTTGGCGAGGTGGAAAAGAGGAGAAAATGTTGTTTGGAGGGCACAGTGTGGGCATTACTAATGAGTGGCAAAAGGTTGCAGACGCCGTAAATGCTGTAGCCTCACAACCTCGGACTGTGGCCGAAATAAAAAAGAAATGGTCGGACATCAGAGGCAAAAAAGTGTCTAGTCATTAATTCAATTAGAGAGGTGGCCAAGGAGTGGGGCGAAATCAAGACTGTCCTAACTGAAATAAACTGCACAATGAGGGAATTCTTGAATAAATAATATATTTTTCCGCACCTTTTGTTGTGAAGATGATGCGTTCACTCCGAATCCTTAATCGCCACATCTTCTAAGAGCGCAAGATCAGCCATTGTGCGTCATTATACGCATTGTGAAGGGGCATTTTATTTACATCCATTTAATTCTGCATCTGACAAGCTACAGATGTCGGTTATAATCTACTTGGAAATGGGAAATAGTTCAACGCAAATGTAATTTCTTGCAGCTTTCTGAATGGTTGAGACATACGTCATACGTTATTTTATCAAAAATAAAACAAACTAAAGGCATATGCATGAATACCATGATTCCGTAGATTATGAAGATATTTTTACGATGAAAACAACTTCCCCCAGTGGACAAATAATATTTATCGATCTATCTATATATCTCCCTATCTGATTGACTATCTATATCTGCTCCGTTAGACGGACATATTGGCGAGAATATCAGTTTTGTACATTATTTCGTTCTGTTTAACATCTTATTTATGAGGAATTGCATACCAATATTATAGCAGAAAATATCTCTCTTTCTTTTTGGAAATATGTGTTAATTTGCATTTCTGTTACAGATCGATCAAACGGGTGTTCGTGTAGGCTGTTAATTGTAAGCTGTTAAGACTTGCTTTGTGAAGTCTTCGTGTTCTTTATGAGAGGCAGTATTGCCATTTATTTTACACAACGGTCTACAGTTTCACACACGTTCACGTGTTTTTTCCACCTGCCAACGGTGTCGCCATTTCTCATTTCACCCGTTTTTGTGCGTACGCCTGGGTCAGAGCTTGCATGAAGGACCGCACATTTTACCGTCAAGTTTGTTTTTTATAAATACCAACTATTGCGTAGAGCAGGGGTTCTCAACTCCAGTCCTTGCGACCCACTGCTCTGCATATTGTGTATGTCTCCCTTATTTAACACACCTGATTCAGATCCTCAGCTCGTTAGGATAGCCGTAGAGTCTATCTTAATGAGCTGAGGATCTGAATCAGGTTTGTTAAGTAAGGGAGACATACACAATATGCAGAGCAGTGGGTCGCGAGGCCTGGAGTTGAGAACCCCTGGCGTAGAGAGCAGCGTACGCCTTCTTTTGTGCGTACGCAACATTTATAAATGAGGCCCCTGGTCACGTCTCCTACAGGCTGATGACGTGAGCTCTAGATGCCCGTCTGTACTCCCGGTCACACTACAGTGACATCATGGGCTGTTGCAGGCAAGTGTCTTCGGACTCATTCCCTTCTCAGAGATCCATGAAACCATGCGTCACCGTTTTTGTAGTTTAAAAGAATACGATAACGGTATCATCATCAAAGTAAATGAACTGCCAAAACGCATAAAAGTGTTCCTGTTCCTTGTTTTACCCCTCATTTTGTATGTGTAATTATAGCCTTGTGCTGCAGTGTTTAGTTCATTCTTGTTCTTGTTGTTTTCATTAGTTTGGTTCTCCAGTGCCCCAGCGTATGGCTATATCGAGTTTGTTTTGCTTAAATAACAGTATAACATAGATCTTCTGTGACATAACGGTGCATTGACTGTTGGGAAGAAGTCTGATGTGGAGCTTGCTTCAGTGCGGGTGCATATCGACCTCAAACGGGACACTCGCGGGCACCCTTCTGAAACCTAAAATGACAAATGAGACACCCTATGCTCTCATGGACTTAACGAACACATGCAAACATCAGCCATTGTAAGTCCACAAGACTGAAAGTGCATATGAAGTGTGTCATTTGGGACAGGGCCTTAGCAGTGACTTTTTAGCAGTGAACAAAAACAACACAAACCCGAATAACGATATGCTGGGGCGATATGCAAGAGAGCAAGAAACGCAGAAACCAAACCATTTGCATAACAACATCAAGAACGGACAACTGAGGCCTGAAATACAGGGCTATAAGTACACACAAACTTATTAACAGCTCGGCAAGCATGAATTTATAAAGTTCTTTGGCGTAGGCAACGTCCTTAGTGAGCAATGTGAGGGTAGCAGAATCTGCATGTCTTGCCTGAAGATGAAGGCAGGGGCGCAGCCGACAGTAAAGGAAGGGACCATCAGACAAATGTAAGTACCAATCTTTTATACTGTGAGTGTTGGCACATGATTGGATAGAAGTCAGGTATATGTAACGCACTAATTGAGTCTTCCTGGCAGAACTTAACGCTAAAGCTTTCATTGACTGGTAAAACTGGTACCATTTTTATTCTATAACTCTTGCTTTGTTAAAATAAAACAAAAGTTTGGTACAATGGACTGGTGCTGGTATTGGGTGGGTAGTATTTAAGGCTGGGTTAAGGTATTGAGGTGGATACAGTAAGGTAAGGTATGGTAAGGTTAGCACAGGTTAGCTGGTGTGGTAGGTGAGGTTTAAAGCTGGGTTCAGGTATTGAGATGGATACGGAGAGGGTAAGGTAAGGTAAGGTAAGGCATGGTAAGGTATGGTATGGTAAGGTAGCACAAGTTAGCGGGTGTGGTAGGGGTTGTTTTAGGGTGGGTTAAGATATTGAGGTGGATACGGGTAAAGTAAGGTAAGCACAGGTTAGCGGGAGTGGTAGGGTATGTTTAAGGGTGGGTTAAGATATTGAGGTGGATATGGGTAAGGTATGGTAAGGTATGGTATGGTGAGGTTAGCACAGGTTTGCTGGTGCGGGGAGGTGAGGTTTAAGGCTGGGTTATGGTATTGGTAAGGTTAGCTGGTGTGATAGGTGAGGTTCAAGGGTGGGTTAAGATATTGAGATGGATACGGGTAATGTATGGTAAGGTATGGTGTGGTGAGGTTAGCACAGGTTAGCTGGTGTGATAGGTTAGTTTTAAGGGTGGGTTAAGGTATTGAGGTGGATACGGCTAAGGTAAGGTAAGGTAATATAGTATGGTGAGGTTAGCACAGGTTAGCTGGTGTTGTAGGTGAGGTTTAAGGGAGGGTTAAGGAATTGAGGTGGATACGGGTAAGGTAAGGTATGGTATGGTCTGGTAAGGTAAGGTACGGTAAGGTAAGGTATGGTATGGTAAGGTTAGGTAAGGTATGGTAGGTAAGGTATAGTAGGGTAAGGTAAGGTAAGGTATGGTAGGATAAGGTATGGTAAGGTATGGTGTGGTGAGGTTAGCACAGGTTAGCTGGTGTGGTAGGTGAGGTTTAAGGGTGGGTTAAGGTATTGAGGTGGATACGGGTAAGGTAAGGTATGGTATGGTCTGGTAAGGTAAGGTATGGTAGGTAAGGTAGGGTAAGGTATGGTAAGGTAAGGTATGGTAAGGTATGGTCTGGTAAGGTAAGGTAAGGTAGGGTAAGGTATGGTAAGGTAAGGTATGGTAAGGTATGGTAAGGTATGTTGTGGTGAGGTTAGCACAGGTTAGCTGGTGTGGTAGATGGGGTTTAAGGGAGGGTTAATGTATTGAGGTGGATACGGGTAAAGTAAGGTATGGTAATGTAAGGTATGGTTAAGGTATTCAACAGTGTAATTATAGTAGATGCCATTACAGAAACTTGCCAACATTTTTATGCGTAGAATTTTTTAAAAGTTTAAGGGGTTTTACTTTATTTTATTACATAGATATTTTTATTGTCACTTTTAGAGTTTGTTGATTTGTGTAAAGAGTTAACCCAGCTGAGAGAATGAGCAGTCTTTGCTCTCTGTCTGGATGTGTCCAGTAGCAATATTACACAGTGTCGTGTGACATTAAGTTATAGCTCGTCAAATCACAACATAATAACAACAAAATAATAACAAAATTAAATGTTGGCCAAGTCATGCAGCTCTGTAGTCTTTATATAAATGATTTTAAAATAAATAGACAACATCGTATATTCATTTTATTTTATGCTCTGAATGTCCTCACAGTTTGAGTTTTACATTGACTGTACACTGACATAGATAACCATTACATAAAAAAAAAAATCTCAAATTACAAGCATTCTCTGTTCTACAACAACTAAATAAACCCGAAATGCCCGTTTCTGTTAGCCGTTTGTGGGAGTGTTTGATGTGGACGGTGATGATAGCAGCCTGTGAGGAGAGAAACAGACAGGACACTGGACACACTATAGACACAATGACTTGCTGAAGGGTCCCTAATATAGTTATAACTGCTCAAATGTGTCTCTACATGGCCTAAGAGTGGGTGTTTCATGCTGTCAGTCGATTGATCACCGCAGTAACACACGACACAGTACTGAACCGCAACGACAGGGCGGATGAGGCTGAGAGGAATGAAATATACAGTATAAGAAGAAAGAGTGTTGCATTTGAACATTCAGTGCACATTGTTGAGGTCTCGCCTGTCAATCAGATTATTATTGAGTTATTAACATTTTATGCAGAAAAAAAAAATCTCTGGAAAGTGTGACACTGAAGTAATATAAATATAAAAGCTTTTAAATTTCCTGTTAAAGTCAACATGAAACAACATTCACAAATCTTCCTTTTTTATTGTGAGTGAAGGAGATTATTAAACATGTGGGGACTTAGTGCAAGTATTTGTTTAAACTTAAAAGATTAAAAGACCATTTATTTTTTCTTGAAATAAATGTGCACCAATGAATCGTGCAAGACCAGGAACGGCGACTTCTGGTTTCATGTTGACTTTACAACACCAGACTGAATATTGCACACAAGAGATGTGATATGTTCAAAATAAAACCCAATGCTTTGGTTCGGGGGCATGAAAACAATTACGAAACTGAAATATTGTTCTTCAGTTTTCAGCTTATATATCTGATCAGAATGCATCTTTACAACAGCTTCATTTCACAGACCAGATGTTAATTTCTCTAGATAAACATTCCTCTAAACATACAGACGCTTGCATAATATAGCAGAATATTTACCTGAAACAATCTCCTGGTTGTTTAAAAGTTAAATAAAAGAAAAACAAAAGTACTTTTTACATGATTGCACTTCATTGTCATGGTAACACTGGTTTATTTTCTATAATAAATAAACACCCAAAAACAACATCGAGAACAAATCACAGTTAAAGCCTAGCCGATCACTTTGACGTTGCGTTGGATGAAAACACTGGTTTGATGAGGATCTACACGCCACTATGCTTTAGCCCATCGTGACCAACATATTGCACTTATGAAGAAACAAGACCCATCTTTACTAGATAGAAAAATAATCCGGTCCCTGGCCCTCGTAACTCCGCAGGGAAAGAAAAATCCGAAAAGTTGTTTCCAGTGAAAGGCATGCAAGCTCCTCAAACCCTCGCCGTCCGTCCGTGATCACACTGCATTTGTGCTTCAGGATCCCAATGGAAGTTTCTTTAAATATGACTTTGACTCAAACTCAACAAGATATTGTTCTTAAAAAGTTCATTTTTTACAGTATTCTATAACATCGCTTTTTGCGTACAATGGTTTCAGTTGCACTACTGTACTATAATACTACACACACACACATACACACAGAGAGAGAGATGACGGGTGCAATGGCCATTGGCACGTTCATTTATGATTGTTAGACAACATATAGAGTTGTCATCTACAACAAATACAGCGTTAGAACATCTATCTGTCATTCTGCTAGTCTGAGTCTCAAAAACACAAGGTTACGGGCAGACCTGCTCTTCCACTGTGTGTGTTTATATCCAACCAAACCCATCCACAGCATCAGGAAAACACTTTGCTTGAAGCCAACCAAGACCACTTTAGGACCATTGAGATTATTTTTAGATTCATATAAGCGCAATTCTGCACACTTCTCAAACTTAATGAAAAAATAAATCCTGTAAGAATTATATTACTGCAATGTGAAAAACAATATTATTTGAAATGAAAATTATCTATACAGCATGAGGTTTATGTATGCTTTCGTTATGAAGTAACACTTCATTTTGATGGTCCACTTTAGACAGCTTTGCATGTGAATCCCGAACCGAAATACTAATACTCTAATGAGAGTTATTTGACATGTAGTTGCACAGTTACCTATAGTTAGCAAAATGTTTAACAAAATGAAGTGATACCAAAAGAATAATAATAATTTTAAAATGCACTACAGTATTATTATTATTTTTTTTTTTTGCAAATTGTCATGAAAATATATTACAATGCAATAGATCTTAATGGTCCTTGATTCTCTTTAAGCAAAATATGATTTCTTAATTTCTTGAGCGGAAGAAGATGGATGGATGGATGATTTCTTAATTCTAATCTTGTGTGAGTCACCTGTGGGCGAGCGCTGAGAGAGAGAGAGAGAGAGAGAGATGCTGTTGGTCTGGCTGGTATGGCTCATCAAGTGTCCGTTTAAACGTTCGGCTCGGATCACATGATCCCGGCGTGTGCTTATGGGTGGAGCTTCTGGAGGAAGTGACATCGCTGAGAGAGGTGTGGGTGCAGATGGAGGGCAACACAGGGTCCTGAACCGGAGCGCTGCCAGACAGACCCGAGGAGGAGGAAGTCTGTCAGGAATCAGATGATCCCGGAAGGAAGCTTCTCTCTGCTAAAGATGGAGTCCTGCGAGAACAGAGATGTTGACCACACATCAACATTTTCATATTTATTTTTAGATCAGAGACTTCATCACTGACCCTTCGGGAATTCTGGCCACATGGTCTTAAAGGAGAACTCCGGCGAACAATGAACCTTTGGTCTAATAAAACATCGGTGCATAGTCAATCGTTCTCTGAGATTTGTTTTCATGATAATCGAATGTAAAGAGTTTTATCTCTAAAAACGGTTTAGCGTATAATGCTAATAATGGGGGCATTGACTAAGTAAAAAGAAACCGATAGTTTATACCACTAACAAGGCTCAAAATAGCCCCACACTAACGCATAATGAGGCTCCATACATGCAAAACGAAGCATTGAGAACTTTGTAAGTGTACAGACCGTTTAATAAGAAGATACTTTATGAAGACAGTTCACTTCGCGTATACAGACAGGAGCCATCTTAGAAAATAGTCTCGATAAGTCAAACCACGAACGCCGTGCTGAGTGATCTGAACTGTATGGAGTTCAACGAACTTCTGAACTGTATGAACGGCGTTCGGGGATCGACTTATCGAGACTATTTCCTAAGATGGCTCCTGTCTGTACACGCGAAGTGAACTGTCTTCATAAAATATCTTCTTAATAAACGGTCTGTACACTTACAAAGTTTTCAATGCTTCGTTTTGCATGTATGGACCCTCATTATGTTTCTGCGTTAGTGTGGGGCTATTTTGAGCCTTGTTAGGTGTATAAACTAGCGATTTCTCTTTACTTAGTCAATGCCCCCAGTACTAGCATTATACGCTAAACAGTTTTTAGAGATAAAACTCTTTACATTCGATTATCATGAAAACAAATCTCAGAGAACGATTGACTAGGTACCGATGTTTTATTAGACCAAAGGTTCATTGTTCACCGGAGTTCTCCTTTAATGTCAGCTTATTACACATTATTCATTTAGCAGACGTTTTACCCTGTGATGCGCGTTCGTTCGTGACTCTCCTGTTCGAACTCGTTTATCAAAATGAACAAGTCTTTTTCTGAGTCAACTTGAAAAAAGATTTGTTCATTTTGATGAACGAGTTCGAACAGGAGAGTCATGAACGCGCATCACAGAACAGAGCAAGGCGAGCGTTTGAGCTTATAAAACTTAAACTTTGTTATTTATTTAATAAATGAGCGATTGTTTCGCTTTATAAGATCCTTATTCATCGTCTGGTGTCGTTTAAAGCCCTTTGAACAGTTTGTACTGAAACTGTCTTTTGGATCTTGAACCGTTTGGACCCCATTGAAGTCCATTATATGGAGAAAATCCTGGAATGTTTTCATCAAAAACCTTCATTTCTTTTCGACTGAAGAAAGAAAGACATGGACATCTTGGATGACATGGGGGCGAGTAAATTATCAGCAAAAGTTTTTTAAAAGTGAATAACTACTCCTTTAAAGAGTGTGTTAGTAATGTGAGCCTACAGGCGGGTCCACAACGCACACATAAAGATAGTGGAATCCGTCTCGTCCTGTAGATGATTTTCTGCTTTACACCGTGTCCTAACTACACGCGACAAAATTAAAAATTCCTAAAATTCCAGCGACAGCAAGTGTGTCTGTCCACACTAGACGCGACGCGACTGTGAGATGCCACACATTCAGAACAGCGTGTCATGAGCGGACACTTTACTTCATCACTTCATTGATTTCTTCATTCTGTCAGCCGCGACGTCGCAGAAATAGGAACCGTTTCTAAATTATAAACTTTGCGTGTCGCCGTCGCGTCTGGTTAGGACAAAAACTCTGATTAACGTGGAAAAGATACCTTTAATCGCGTGTCGCGGCGTCGCGTCGCGTGTAGGACTACTTTTTGTAAACCTCACACACACACAGCTTCAACCTTGAGCAGCCGTTTGTGCTCTAGAGAAGCGTAACACCGTGTCCTAACTACACG